>JAPQNM010001556.1:10000-20000 GCA_029783475.1 Metacarcinus magister | reverse complement strand
AGGTCTTGATTCAGTGTCATGGAGCAGTTGCTGATTTGACACGAAGTCATTCCAACGATACCCTATCATACTGTGAGGGCATTTATTACGAAAAACATCAATTTGTATCTTCAGATCGATGTTCAGTAACCATATCTCATAGCCATACAGTAAGACAGGGATCACCAGTTATTTGCACATTCGAATCTGTGTCTGTTTGCACAGGTACCGACAGCGTAACCCAGCTTACCTGCCACATACATACGGAACCTAACTGCCACATACAACCTTATAAATAAATGTAATAAAAAAGACGTAACCTAACCTAACTGCCGCATACAACCTCATAAAAAAACATTACCTAACTGCTACATAAAACCTTAAAAAAAAATACGTAACCTAACCTACCTGCCACATAAAACCTCACTCTTTTATTTCTTTTCAATGCGTAGGCAACACTGTTGGTGCATAAAATGCATATCACACACACACACACACGCACGCACGCACGCACGCACGCACGCACGCACGCACGCACGCACACGCACACGCACACACACACACACACACACACAGCTTGGTAGGTCGGTGGTAACGTCTCGGCCTATCACTCGGCAGGCTCGAATTCGCGCCTTGCCCAAGGAGCAAGGCTTCACTGATGACTAAGCAGTTACTGTCTTCCTTGAGCAAGAGGATGGGGTGTGTGGTGTGTGATAGGTCACAGGTTTACCCATAGATCGGGCTATAATGAGCTGTAAGCTCTCTCCAGGAGTTTAAAAGCTAGCAATCAGCGTCAAGTGAGTGATCCGCAAGACCAAGGTAAATCACACCCACACCCACACACACGCACACGCACACACGCACGCACGCACGCACGCACGCACACAGGAGGTTAGTTTACAGATGGTGGTGAGAGCAGGCCGGGCTGTTTTCGCGATAGCATCAAGCCTAACTGGATAGCAAGTTTTCACCGAAAGTGCACCTTTAGTCTTAGGCCTGGAGACCTGAATTCCTAAAGGTTTTACCCCCTCGTGCAGTGCTTCGAGAGCCATCACATTAATCTCCAGCGACTCAACAAATATTACTGCATCATCGGCAAAATCTAGATCAGTGATTTTAGTGTTGCTGACAGATGCTCCACAGCGGCTTTGGCTCACAACTCTGCTAGTCCATCCATGTATTGAAAAGTGATGGAGCAAGGACGCATCCATGCTTCACTCCCGAATGGACAGGAAAAAAGCTGGAAACCCCCCCCCCTCACAACACACTTCACAGCACTCTCAGTCCCGGAGTACAAGCCAAATAGAAGTCCAATAATCTCTGCAGGAATCCTGCGGAGGCGTTCCAACAGTACGCGAAGCGCTAAAATACGATCAGTTGTTGACTTACCAGTAGTGAACCCTAATTGTTCAGGTCTCTGACATTTCAGCAAATGACTGTGAACTTGCATCAGTAGCAGATGGGCGAACACTTGCCTGGCACGCTGAGCAGCGTTATTTCGCGGTAGTTGGTGCAATCCTAATGGTCCCCTTTACCTAGCTTTGAGCAACTCTGCACTGATCTTACAAATGTAAGCTGCCTTTCCACCCCTCAACTTTGCCAGAGCCTCTTTCACTTCATCAATAAAAGGTGCAGTTTCATTAAAGGGCGGATAAGGATCCATAACCTGTAACCCAGTGGTTTGAAGCTGTCCGCTTGGAGGATTAACCTTGAGCAATTGCTCAAAGTACTCAACCCAACGAGCCATCTGCCCATCAGCGTCTGATAAGAGGCAACCATCTGAGGTTCGGATAGCACTTACCCAAGATGTAGACGTAGAGCGGAGTGTCTTCAGGGCTCGATAAGCAGGTTTGAGGTCATTAGCATTTAAATGACCCTCAACATCTGCGAGACTCCTGACGTACCTCTCCTTGTCTTTCCTCAGAAGAGTTCTAGACATACGAGACAGAGCCCTATACTGGTCCCGGCTCCCAGCAAGCCTAACAGCGCGATTCTTCTCTATGATGTCCAGTGTCTCCGCCGACGCGAACCCACCCTGTGACCTCGGACGCCCCCCAACACACCCCAACACACATTTGTGTCTCTCTACTTCTACTTAGCCTTTTCGCTAGAAGTTTGCTCACATTCAACCCGTCCCTAAAAAGAGTGACCGCTCCAATCCTTTAAACTACCGCCCTATAGCTTTGGTTTCCTGCTTTTCTGAAGCCTTTGAGTGTGTCTTTAATAGGAAGATAATCAGCTCACAACCTTTTCTCTGATTGTCAGTATGGTTTCCAGAAAGGCTGATCTACTGGTGAAATTCTTGTTTTTTAACTGAATCTTGTTCATCCTCTATTAGGAACTTCGGTGAAACCTTTGCTTTCGGCCTTGACATATCAAAAGACTTCGATAGAGTCTGGCATACATCTTTAATTTCTAAACTACCCTCCTACGGATTCTATCCTTCTCTCTGTACTTACATCTCTAGTTTCCTTCCTGACCATTCTATTGCTGCTGTAGTGGACAGTCACTGTTCTTCCCCTAAAACTATCGACAGTGGTGTTCCTCAGAGCTCTGTTCTCTCTCTCTCTCTCTCTCTCTCTCTCTCTCTCTCTCTCTCTCTCTCTCTCTCTCTCTCTCTCTCTCTCTCACTCTCACTCTCTCTCTCTCTCTCTCTCTCTCTCTCTCTCTCTCTCTCTCTCTCTCTCTCTCTCTCTCTCTCTCTCTCTCTCTCTCTCTCTCTCTCTCTCACTCTCTCTCTCTCTCTCCTCTCTCTCTCTCTCTCTCTCTCTCTCTCTCTCCTCTCTCTCTCTCTCTCTCTCTCTCTCTCTCTCTCTCTCTCTCTCTCTCTCTCTCTCTCTCTCTCTCTCTCTCTCTCTCTCTCTCTCTCTCTCTCTCTCTCTCTCTCTCTCTCTCTCTCTCTCTCTCTCTCTCTCTCTCTCTCTCTCTCTCTCTCTTACTCATCAATGATCTTCTACATCTGACTCAATGTTCTATGAACTCCTATCTATATGACACCACCTTGCATTTTTCATTGTACAACAGACGCCCAACCCAACAAAAATTAAGTGATTCAAGGCGAGATGCTATAGCAGGCCTAACTTCTGATCTTTCACTAGTTTCTGATTGGGGCAGAGCAAACCTAATTTTGTTTAAGGCCTCTAAAGCTCAATTTCTACAACTATCTACTCGACATAACCTTCCAGATAATTTTTTCCCCTCTTCTTCAGTAACACTCAACTTCCCCTCTCTTCTCCTCATTGAACACACTCGGTCTATCCTTTACTAAAAATCTAAACTGGCAATGTCATATTTGTACTCTTGCTTAATCAGCTTCCAAGAAGTTTGGTGTCCTATGGCGTCTGTGTCCATATTTATTTCCTTCCCCGCTGTTTGCTCTGTACAGAGGCCTTATCCGTCCATGTATGGAGTATGGGTCTCATATCTGGATTTCAACTCATACAGCTTTGTTGTACAGGGTAGAGTCTAAAGCTTTTCATCTCATCAACTCTCCTTCTCTAACGGACTGCCTTCATTCACTAAGTCACCAACGCAATGTTGCATCTATATCTCTTTTCTACCATTATTTCATGATGACTGCTCTTCTGAACTTGTTAACTGCATGCATCCACCCCTCCCGCGGCCTCGCTGCATAAGACTTCTACTTCTTCTAATCCCTATTCTGTCAATCTTTTTAATACAAGAGTTAACCAGTATCTTCACTCTTTCATCCTTTACGAAGGATGAAAGAGTCACGTCACATCAATAAGTGTTACGGTGGATAGGCCTGGCCCATGGTGTTATTTACTCGCTCAGCAGGAGTATCTGGCGTTGTCGGTACCTGTGTAGATGGACAAAGATTTTAATCTTTAAATCGTTGGTGATCCCTGTCTTACTGTATGGCTGTGAGACATGGACACTGAACACCGATCTGAAGAGGCAAATTGATTTCTTTGGTAATAAATGCCTTTGCAGTATCACGGGGTATTGTTGGAATGACTTTGTGCCAAATTAGCGACTGCTCCGTGAGACTGAATCAAAGTTTATTACCAGCATAGTCCGCCAATTCAATTTCAGCTATATGGTTATGTGGCATGTTACCCAGAAGTTGATCCTGCTTGTTTCTGAAAAGGGATAACCCGGAGTGGAGGAGGCCAAGGAGGCGCCCACAAAGTTTGTGGCTGGGGCTTGTCGATGCTTCCTGTTGGGAGTTACTTTGTATGGGAAGGGGGCTTGCATGGGGACTTGCACTGGGTGATCGCTAGAGCTGGCGTTGGAGGGTTGGCAAGGCGACGCGCCTCTTGGCCAATGTCCCCAATGATTGATTGATATCTATTAGGAAGTATTTAGGGCTACATAGAATCTCAATACACATAATAGTTAATAAGTTCTACAAAGTGTATCACTAATGTATGTGCAAATTGGTGTGCATAATGTTAAGAGGGTAAGGATAGTATATATTAAGTAGCCTAAAAATTTATTTGGATAATTAATGTGTGGCGTCAGCTCAGGATAGCAGCAAAAGGTTACGTCCTCTCCCCAATGAGTTCGAATATTACTTCATAAAACAAACAACAAACGTACTCAATGCCATTCTGGATTGAAAAATTATTTACAAAAATTTTACTGGCAGTTGGGGAGGTGGTGGTACAGTGGTCTAGCGTTTGGTCATGCGAACCTAGGTTCCCGGGTTCGATCCCCCAATATTCGCTGGCCACTTTCCATTATTTGGTATTACCGCCGAGGTGGCCAAAGACTACCCAAATCGCTGCCATACTGTCCTCAGACGGGACTTACAATGTTTATATGCATCTGAGGCTTTAGTAGCGATTAGCCTCTCTAGTTCTCAACAAATTCAAGAGAGAACGTAAAACATTCGCGGTGTCACTATAAAAAATCTAATAAACCCACGCCAAATAACAGGCATGAGGCAAGTCCAACTATGCCTCCATAAAGCCTACTGGCGCCAACAGTTTATGATATAAAAAATAAAAAAAAAAAGTTGCCATCTCCTTTAGAGTACAATAACACAATACAAAAAAAAAAATACGATTCTCAGAAACGTCCTTGATAACTAGTTTCTACAAGATATAACATGAATGTGTGCAATATAGAGTAACTTAATGTGAATGCTGTCTAAGAAATCAACACGATAGACAAAAACTTAGCTTAGTGTCAGAAGCAGCAGTGTTAACACGTTCTCTTTCAAAGATGAGTATCTTGCCAGTGTGGTGAGTAGCGGGCAAGATGAAAGATATTCACAAGTATACATGGGTGACACAAGACAATAAGAGGGCTATGGATAGCGCAATGATGGAATATGTAGATTTGTCGACGAATGCTATGTTACGTTTGTTGGATGTTACAGCTTGAAAAGGAGAAAGGAAAAGGAAGTTGTATGTCCGAATACTGCCTTATGGAGGGAAGGCTAAGGCTAGGTATGAGGTGTATGATGACTAGATGGATGAGGAAGGCAAAGAAACTTCCGAAAGTGAAAAAGTTGAACTAAAAGTAAAACATGGTGGAATATCAGATGATTGTAGATGAGTGAAATGCATTGAGAGAATATGATTTTGGTAATGTTGAAGTGCAGCTGTTTAAGAGTGTTGTCGTAGGGTTTGCAGGAAAGGTGTACAGTTTGAGAGGAGTGGGAGGTTGGGTGATGGTGGTGCAAAAATGCAAGGCGGTTGTGGCAGAAAATGTGAGGTGGTTGTAGCAGAAAAGAGGCATACACGTGAAAAATGACGGCAAAGAAAGGAATTGGTGTCATATGACATATAGATAGAAGAAAAAAAACAAGCTAGTAAGGCTGTATGTAACACAAAGATGAATAAATATGAAAGATGTGGTAGGAAAAGGACTGAAAATTTTTAGGAGAATAAGCTGTTTTGGAAGGAAGTACACAGGAAAAGGAAGGGAACATCTGAAAATGAGAAACAGGTGAAGGCAGAGGATGGTCCAATGTTGGTTGAAAAGGAAACTGCTAAGAAGTGATGGGCTGAGTATCTTTAGTAACTGTTTTATCATTTACCCGTGGCGCCGGTAGGCTTTATGGAAGCCTTAGATGGTCAGCTTCCACCCGGTAGTAGCGCGGGTTAGATTTTTTAAGTGACGCCTCGTTTCTTATTGAGAGGCTCATGCTGCCAGCGGAAACTACTCGAGCATATAGCTTTGTAGTCCCGTCGAGAATAGTGTTATGGCAGAATGTGGGTGATTCTAGGCCACTCGAAGGTATTACCAAAGAAAAGTGGCCAGCTCATGTCGGGGCACGAACTGAGGAGTCTGAGTTGGTATGCCCGACCGCTAGCCACTTGGCCACCACCTAAGACAGTTGCAGTTGAAAGGCTAAATTGAGTATGTATATTAAGAATGTTAGATAAATTAAAGATCACAAAATTAGTGCAAGGAGCGGTAAAGGAGATGAAAACAGGGAAAGTTCCCGGGCTGGATGGGTGTGCATTAGAATATCTGAAAAGAGGCGGTGGTTGTGTAATTGACCGGTTAGTAAGATTGAATCATGTGTATCTTATGACCAGTATGGTATCAGTAAGCTGGCCGAAGACATACATTATTTCTTTGTAATAAGGTAAAAACGATAGGTGTAAATATGATAGTTTCACGGTAAAATATCTGCTGAGTGTAGTTGGGAAGGTGTATAGTAGGTCACTGATAAAGAGATAAAAGGTGTTATTTGAGGAAGAATGAGACTTAAAAGAGGGAGGAGTTGTGAGACAAGAGTTTGAGAGGTTTGGAGCAAAAGAACTTTCGTTCTATTGCTTTTATTCCATGATTTTCTAAAGCCTTTGAGTCTCTCCTAACAGGAAGATTCAGACACATCTAACCGCTCACAACCTTCTTGCTGATCGTCAGTATGGCTTCCGATCTTGACGCTCTACTGACGATTTTCTAGTTTTCCTTATTGACTCTTGGTTATCCTCTTGTGGGGTTCCGGTGATACTTTTGCTGTTGCCTTAGACATATCAAAAACTTTTGATAGAGTCTGGCGCAAACCTTTAATTTCTAAACTTCCCTCCTTCGGTTTATATGCCAATCTCTGCTCCTTTATCTCTAATTTCCTTTCTGATTGTTCTATTGCACCTGTAGTAAACGTCCACTGTTTTTCGCCTAACCTATCAATAGTGGTGCTCCACAGTGTTATGTCCTATTAACCACTCTTTTTCTATTATTCATCAATGACCTTCTCTATCTTACTCAGTGTTCTATCCACTCATATGCTGATGACTCTATTTTGCACTTCTCCACGTCTTTCTCCAGACGCCCAAACCAGATACAGGTAAATGACTCACGTAAAGACGCCACAGAACGCCTAACTATTGATTTTTCCTTGATTTCAGATTAGGGCATAAACTCATAAACTCAATTCCTTCATCTGTCTACTAGACAAAATCTTCCAGACAACTATCCCCTCTATTTCGATGACACACACCTGTCCCCTTCTTCTACACTGAATATCCTTGGGCTATCCTTTACTAAAACTCTTAACTAGAAGTCTCATATCTCTTCTCATGCTAAATCAGTTTCCAAGAAGTTAGGTATCCTGTGTCGTCTCCACCAGTTTTTCTCCCCCTATCAGTTGCTGAATATGTACAGGGGATTTATTTGTCCCTGTATGGAGAATACATTTCACATATGTGGGGCCCCGCGCACACAGATTTACTAAACAAGGTAGAGTCAAAAGCATTTCGTCTTTTTGCGTCCCTTTTTCTTACTGACTGTCTTCAACCTCTAACACTCCGCCGCAATGTTGTATCTCTTGTTATCTGCTACTGTTATGTTCATGCTAGCTGCTCTTTTGAACATTCTGACTGCATGCCTCGCTGAACACGATTTTCTACTGACTCTCATCCCTATTCTGTCCACCCTCTTTATGCAGGACTTAACCGCTTTCTTCACTCTTTCTTCCCTTCTACTGGTGAATCTACATATCCACCTTCCTACTACTTGAACTTATTTAAAAGAGGAGAATCAAGATACCTTCAACCTTTATTTGGCTTCCCTTTTTTATTACTCTTTCATCGTTAGGGAACCGGTAATCGCACGTTGGCTTTATTCATATGCTTTTATAGCCCTTGACTGGATCTCAAATAGCATACAAAAAGAGCAATGTGAATGCATGAAAAGAGAAAGTTGTATGAAGGAGTAGCTGTGGCTAAATCATTGAGTATGGCAGTAGCGACGAAAAGATTAACTGTAATGTAGATGAGGTATCAATGGAGTATATGTGGAGTAACTCGTATAGATTGAGTGAGAAATAAAGAGACGCAATGAATGACTGGAGTTAAGAGAGAGTTGGCTGGTTGAACATAGCAGTGTGTGTTGGGGTAGCTTGGACATATGGAAAGAATGTAGAAGAACCGGTTGGTGAGGAAAATAATAAGATCTGATATGAAAGGTGTGGGATTGCAAGGAAAACCACGTATGGAACGGAATGACAGTATGAAAAAAGCGTTGAATGCAAGAAGAATGTCTGTGGAGCAAAGAAGGATGTTTGTGCGTGATGGAGGTGAATTAAGCGTAAGGATCATAATTACTATTACTAAAATTATTTGTATTAATATTATTATTAGTATTGTTATTGTTATTATTATTATTATTATTATTATTATTATTATTATTATTATTATTATTATTACTATATTATAATTATTGTTTTTATTATTAATATTATTATTACTATAATTATTTTTATTATTGTTATTATTAATTATTATGATTATTATTATTATTATTATTATTATTATTATTATTACTATTTTTATTGTGTTATCATAACTATCGTTATAGTCTTCATAATTGTAACTATCATTACTATTATTAGTATTATTTATATTTTTTTTTATTTTTTTTTTCATTATTATTGTTATTATCATTATACATATTATTGTAATTATTATCATTATGATTATTATTATTAATGTTATCATTATTATTATTATGATTATTATTATTATTATTATTTTCATTATTATTATTATTGTTATTGTTATTATTATGATTATTAATATTATTATCATTATTGTTATTATTATTATTATTGTTAGTAGAAGTATTCTATTATTATTATTATTATTGTTATTATTATTATTATTATTGTTATTGTTATTGTTATTATTATCATTATTATTATTATGATTATTATTTTTACTATCATAAATATTGTTATTATTGCTATTATGGTAATCATTAAAATTGTGATCATTATCATTATCATTATCATTACTATTTTTGTTATTATTGTTGTTTTATCATCATTATCCTTATTTTCATTAATGATATTACTGCTTATATCATAATTCCTGTTATTACCATTTTTATTGTCCTATTTAACATAATGAAGAATCCTGGTTGATGAAAACATGGATATGTTTTATGACAACTTCAAGCAGTCAACATCTGAGGTTCTGAAAACAATAGCAGCAAGAATGGAGTTTGTGCCGAATTACAGTGGTGGAATGACAAGATGTCTTACTGAGAAGTGAGTTTAACTTAATTTTTTCCTATACTGTTCTTTGAAGTTATTTTCGTCATGACATGTACTTTCGTTTTGTACGTATATCTGCACAAATGATAGTCTGTTGTTAGGGGACATACAATTATGAGATGTGCAGCGTTACTGCTTAAATATTGCACAAGGCTTTTTCTTCTTCTAGATATTTTGTTGTATTATGAAATAATTTTTAAAATACATAAACTAAATTAGCAGCCTATTTACCAGTATATCAACTGTCTGGCTGAATTTTCTAGCGAAGCTTCGTAGCCATTTTCATTAAACCTACTTTTAAAGACGTTTTTGATGATGATGATGATGAATTGATTTCAAAATTATAGTACAGCCTAAAAAGTATTCATATATCATAATTTCAAAAGTTCAAGCATTACATGCTATGAACTACGCTCGGAAATGTGTTCCTATATTTATTGTAGACGTAATCAGTATAAGAAAAAATCATGGAAGACTTGGTTGATAGAACTTCAAAATAAGTAATAGTGTTATCTCTTCTTTGATATCAGCGCAGCCTAT
>JAPQNM010001555.1:0-31098 GCA_029783475.1 Metacarcinus magister | reverse complement strand
ACACTCACACCGATTTTCTATTTTCTTTGATATTTGTATTCAGTCTCGCACCAGGAAGCAGCTTGGTCTTGGGTGTCACAGATTGATGTCGTAGTCTTCGTTTCGGTTCCTCGTCAGCACATTGCGGAGCGGAGATGCATGGATCAGAGTAACTGGTGGTTCAGTCAAAGGAAGAAATACGATTGTGCTTAAATGTATCCACTTGACGTACGAGTGTATTCTCTTTTGATTTATTTTGATGTAGTTTCTCGGGGATTTTGTTGCTGAGTGATGGGTTGTCAGTAAGGTTTTTGGGGCTCACCTCTGGTTGAAGGTAATCTTTTGCCGGTAATATTCTGCTGCCTCAATGTTTACTGACTTACGTACACCTCTTAGGAATAAAGTTTTTGCATCCATCCAAAGAAAAGGTTAATTATAGGCAACAACATTAAAACAAAGTTGTGTGTGTGTGTGTGTGTGTGTGTGTGTGTGTGTGTGTGTGTGTGTGTGTGTGTGTGTGCGTGCGTGTGTGTGTGTGTGTGGGGGGGGGGTATCCTATCTGCCTTTTACAGTTTAAGGTAGTTCATAACTAAATTTAACACGCAAATAACACTAAAAGCAATTAGAAATGTTAAACTATGAAATACACAAAGTAAAAACAAATACACCTGAATGCAGTATACGGTTTGTTATTTGAAACACGAATAATTCAGTATATAAGTCACAATGGAATTATCATTATATTTCACCAGGATGAAATATATTTAAAAGTAAAATGTATAATATGTGATGGAAAATAAATCTTTACTTCCGGCAAGGCAGGTAGCTTGCAGGTTTAACAGGGGAAAAGTTGCACCACTGCGGTTGAAGTTTTTTGGGTTGAAGTTTTTGGTTGCATGTTGTGTGGATGTAGAAAACCGACTCAAAAACATTATATTTCAATCAACATTGTGATCTTCGAGGCAATTGATAGAGGTGGTTACAGTGTTAATGGAAGCGAGATAGTGTAGTTACAGTGTTAATGGAGGCTGGATAGTGTAGTTACAGTGTTAATGGAGGCTGGATAGTGTAGTTACAGTGTTAATGGAGGTGGGATAGTGTGGTTACAGTGTTAATGGAGGCTGGATAGTGTAGTTACAGTGTTAATGGAGGTGGGATAGTGTAGTTACAGTGTTAATGGAGACGGAATAGTGTAGTTACAGTGTTAATGGAGACGGGATAGTGTAGTTACAGTGTTAATGGAGGCTGGATAGTGTAGTTACAGTGTTAATGGAGGTGGGATAGTGTAGTTACAGTGTTAATGGAGACGGGATAGTGTAGTTACAGTGTTAATGGAGGCTGGATAGTGTAGTTACAGTGTTAATGGAGGTGGGATAGTTTAGTTACAGTGTTAATGGAGGCTGGATAGTGTAGTTACAGTGTTAATGGAGGCTGGATAGTGTAGTTACAGTGTTAATGGAGGCTGGATAGTGTAGTTACAGTGTTAATGGAGGCTGGATAGTGTAGTTACAGTGTTAATGGAGGCTGGATAGTGTAGTTACAGTGTTAATGGAGGCTGGATAGTGTAGTTACAGTGTTAATGGAGACGGGATAGTGTGGTTACAGTGTTAATGGAAGTGGGAAAGTGTGGTTACAGTGGCTACAGTTTTGTGAAGTGACGTATTTTTCTCTGTATTCTCTCTCCACGCAGGAATGTATGTCAGCACGAAATGGACGGAAGAATTTCATTTAAAACAGCTAGAATTCATGCAATTTTCTATTCATGCCACTAAATTGTTGGTGCATATACAGATAATACTTTACTGTATTTGAAGAATTATCACGAAAAAAATATATATAGTTATAGTTTACCTTAAAATGATTATGTATATTTCATCAGATTATCATGCTATCGGAATATATATCCATTTTTTTTTTTTTGTTATCATCTGCTCAAATACTTCAATGTAATCATGGGAGCAGTTAACGGGTTCTAGTTTTGGATGAAATACTAAATTATTTCAGTAAATTATATTCTGTTACCAATGCCTGAACCAATCATAGAATAGTGTTACTGGGAGAGAACAGTACAAGATTACCTTCGATTCTGCCACTACACCTTATTGTTGCTAAAAAAAAACACAAGGGTGAAAAAAAATCTAATTGTCAAATGGTTTTCAACTTCGTAATACATTTGAAAATTAATTAATGCAAATATTGTTATGTTGATAGTAGAGGATAGATAATTACTAATCAGCCCGTTACAATGCACTTGTCTACACTTTTGATTGTCACAAATAGGATATACATATGCAAACTCATTCTCTCTCGCTCTCGCTCTTTCTCTCGCTCTTTCTCTTTTTCTTTCTCTCTCTCTCTCTCTCTCTCTCTCTCTCTCTCTCTCTCTCTCTCTCTCTCTCTCTCTCTCTCTCTCTCTCTCTCTCTCTCTCTCTCTCTCTCTCTCTCTCTCTCTCTCTCGCTCTCGCTATCTCTCTCTCTCTCTCTCTCTCTCTCGTAATTAATACAAAAATAAAAGCTTAACAACAATAAAATGCATCTCCTCCCTCCTACCTGACCTCGCTTCAGACAAACGACATAACAAAATCAGATCCATTATAGAGCAATTATTACTAAAACTCAGTTAGCAGTATCATCAACACGTCTATAACGATGGTGAGGGAAGATTAGTTATATGATGTAGACCTCACAAGCATCTCTCCATGGTATACAACACGTTTGTAGTGGTTTTATTTGCGGAACGGCCTTAGTTTGGCCACAGAGGCTCTTTAAAAATCTGGTAGGTGCTACACGCAGATGTTAAGTTATGGTTAGGTTAAGGTTGTTAGGTTAGCTTACGTTTATGTTAAGTTAGGTTAGGTTCGGTTCAGTTAGGTTCGGTTATATAAAATTTTTCCATTGTATTACTGTGAGGAACTGCACCTGCCTCGTCTTCCCCTAATTAGTGGTTGAACTACCACTCTCGTCTGCCGGCGCTTGTTCACCACCTTTCCCCGCCACTACCCCACCCCCTTGTCCAGGGGTAGGGGGGTAGTCTAACCGAGCCAAGCTCCACGCCACCGGCTTGGAGAAGGACAGAACGCCTCAGCTCTCACACCTGACAACACCTCACCACCTGCTGCTGGTTCTCAACATTTCCGAAGGCATTTCTGGAGACTTGGGCTCCCTTCCAGTGTGCCCTTCAACTGTACCTACACCATTCGACCCTTCCTGCTGTCTGAGGAGCAATCTACGTTGCCGAGTTTTGCTGTCACGCATCTCACCCTCAAAACAGCTGTACAGGGAGTTATTTGGGTGTCATACCCCTGCTCTAGTAATTGTTTACGAGCAGTTCGTCGTTGGTGATTTATTTTGGCTTCTAGCCTATTGTTTGCTATTTGTGTGTGTGTAAATATATTCGGGGTATCATACTCCATGATTTTTCTTCCCCACAACTCTATAAAAAGATAATATTAATTGGTAGTCACCTCGGCCCTGACATATTGGCGACCTCGCCAGGATAAGAACTACCAATTATTTATTATCATTTTACAGATTGTGGGTTGTTATCTAAGTCGCTGCTGCGCGCCGTTGCTGCCTGAGGCCCGGGAGTAATGTTATGAGTGTTTTGATTGCCGTCAAACTCTTGCTTTTGCCAGATTTTTGCACGTGAGGTGTTGTCTAATTTTTTGTTTGTTTGTGTTGTGTTCTCTGTTCAGTCTTCTCCATGTCTTCCTTTCAAGAACTGAAGGAGCAGGGTGAAGCTCTCGGTCTGCATGGCAAGGAAATTGGCCAGTGGATCGTAGAACAACAGAAACACGAAAGGGAAGAAAGACAAGCTGAGAGAGAGAAGGAGAGAGAAGAAAAACAAGCTGAAAGAGAAGAAAGACAAGCTGAGAAGGAAAGAGAAGAAAGACAAGCACAAGCTGAGAGGGAGAAAGAGATCAAGCTGGCAGAAATTGCAGCTAAAGGTAAGCCCTCAGTCCTACCATCACATGATCCTGTTTCCAGACCTAGTCTACCACCATACAAGGATGAAGAGGACATTGCCACCTATTTAACTAGGTTTGAGCGTGTGGCCGAGATGCTGGTTTTACCCAGAGATACCTTTGCCGTTCGTCTGGGTTGCCTCCTTACTGGTAAAGCTGCCGAACTCTACACGTCCCTTCCGTCATCCACCACTGAGGATTACGAGTTACTGAAGCAAGCCTTGTTAACAGGCTTCAGTAAAACTCCAGATGGCTACCGGGTGGATTTCAGGTCAAACAAGATTAGAGTAGGACAGAACTACCATCAGTTTGTTACCCAGTTATCGAGGATGTTTGATTCTTGGGTTGAGTCTTCCTCTGTGGCCAATGTTTATGCTGATTTAAGGGAGTTTATCATCTTTGACCAATTTTTGTCCTCCTTATCAGCAGAAATACGCCTATTCATCAAGGAAAGAAGGCCTACCAAGCTGAAGGACGCAATACAACTAGCGGATGACTGGGCATCCGCCCACAACGCCTATCCTAAGGTCTCTTCCAACAACAACGCTAAGAAAATCTCCCCTCTACTTGCTACTCCACTCCAGCCTCTACCTTCTCCTGGGAGTCAGACTCCCTCAACCGTGACTTGTCACAATTGTGGGGAAGCAGGACATATACGACCACGCTGTCCCAGGAATCCTCGAGCATTCAAGGATGGAACTACTACCACGCCCCCCTATAAGGTTGGATTTTGCTTAGAAGACCATAAAGTGCCTAACTTCTCAGTTACGGGGACTATTAATGGGTCATGGTCTTCCTCTATAATTAGGGATACTGGATGCTCTGGAGTTGTAATTTCTGAGGAAGCCTTGCCAGACATTGACCCATCACTCTGCCCCAAAGTACAAGTTGCTGACTATTTGGGACGCATCGACGAATTTCCTGTCGTTAAGTGTTACTTACGGTGCCCCTTTTACACTGGTTGGACAGATGCTGTAAGGGCCCCAATTAAATTTGCTAGTGCTCTAGTTGGGAATATTCCCGGAGTACAAGATCCTGATAGTCCTGATTCTCTACTCAGTAACGACAACCATCTTCTCCATAGTGACCATGACCAAGCCACCACTGACGTTTCTTCCCTACAAGATCCTCTGTTGCCTCCTGATGACTCGCCTTCGCCCGGAACTTCCCTCTCCTCTCAAGAAAAGAACAACCGCCCTTCTGGATGTCAACATCTACCACCAGTTGAGTCCTCCACTACTCAAGTGTGTGCTGTGGAGACCAGAGCCGGTCGATCTAAACGGGTCCACCCTCTTGTTCTGCCTAAGCTCCATCCTTTGACTGTAACCCCTGATGAGTTTCGTCAACTTCAGGAATCCTGTCCTTCCTTGACGTGTTTACAGTCAAAGGCTACCACTGAAGAAGTTGAGAAGGCACGGGATGGTGCCACATACCAGTTCATACATGAGGACGGCCTCCTGTACCGAAAATGTCTCTCATCGGATCACCTTCAAAAGGTAAATGGTTTATCCTTGGTTGTTCCCAGCGATTGCCGTCCTGTCATCCTACGTGTTGCTCACGAAGGTCCTTTGGCTGGACATTTCTCCCACCGGAAGACCCAGATGAAGGTATGGCAAGACTTTTATTGGCCAGGGATGTGTGCAGACATCCGGGATTACTGCCGTTCCTGCGACAAGTGTCAACGTATGTCAGCTAAGGGAAGGGTACGTCCAGTACCTCTTCAACCGTTACCTGTCGTAACTGAACCCTTCTCCAGAGTTGCCATTGACTTGGTAGATCCCTTGTCTCCACCTTCTTCTGAAGGGCACCGTCACCTTGTAACTTGCATTGATTTCTTCACTGGTTTTCCTCTTAATTACTACTTCTACTGCTACTACTATTACTACTACTATCACTATTATTATTACTACTACTACTACTATTACTATTATTATTATTATTACTACTACTTCTATTATTATTATTACTACTACTGCCACTACCATCACATCCATCTCCAGCACTACTACCAGGAAGAGGTTGAGCAGATGTTGAGTCAAGGAATCATCCAACCTTCAACCTCTCCACACTGCTCTCCGGTTATCATGGTCAGGAAGTCCGACGGTACGTATCGGATGGCCATTGATTACAGGTTACTCAACTCAGTAACTATTTTCCATGCTGAACCATCCTGCAGTATTGAGACAGAGCTGCATAAGTTCGTTGGTGCTGAGTTCTTCTCAGAGCTAGATTTGAGTAAGGCATATTACCAGGTTCCACTTTCTGCCAAAGCTCGACGCTTCACTGCGTTTCCCACTCACAAGGGCCTGATGGAATTTACTCGGATGCCTTTTGGTCTTGTTACGGCCTGTGCCACTTATATTCGCTTAATGAGGATTGTGCTTGCTGGCTTGGCCAATGTTTCTTTTTATTTTGATAATATTTTTGTGTATTCATCTGATTGGCCCACTCACATCTCTGCCCTCAAGTCTGTTTTAGATAGACTACAACATAACGGTCTGACTGTCAAACTTAAAAAGTGCCGGTTTGGAGCAGAGTCCATCAACTATCTGGGATTTGTTTTGTCCCGCGACCATCTTCAACCACAAGTTGGCAAGTTGACTGCCATCACCTCCATGACTCCTCCTACCACCAAGAAGTTACTCCGGAGTTTCCTAGGTTTGATATCATTTTATAAAGCTTTCATTCCTCAGGCCTCTGAGCTTACCGGCCCCCTCTCTGACTTGTTGAAGAAGCCGGTACGGGATCCCCTCCAGTGGACTGAAGATCTGCTTGAACGGTTCAAGCTGCTGAAGCAAGCCTTGACTTCGGGACCTATTCTGCGTCTTCCGGACCCCAGCCAGACCTTCGTCCTACGTACCGATGCTTCAAACTATGTATTAGGTGCTGTATTGCTTCAGTACCCTGATGATCGTCCACATCCCATCTCTTACGCCAGCCGGAAACTACTTGATCGGGAACGACGATACTCTACCATCGAGAGGGAATGCCTGGCCATCGTATTCGGCATTCATAGGTTTGACTTCTATCTTCGAGGTAAGGAATTTATCCTTGAAGTAGACCACAAGCCTCTAATATACCTTCAGAAATTCAAAGGTAAAAATGACAGAATACTACGATGGGCTTTAGGTCTTCAACCCTATAAATTTAGGGTTGTTCATGTTGCCGGGACGGACAACATTGGAGCCGACCTTCTCAGCCGGCAATAGCTTTTCTTTATTTTGTTTTCCTGCACTCCAGTCTTTTACAAGTTTTGTTTCCTGCACTCAAGTATTATAAGTTTGTTTATGTCTCCTGGTCAGCTGCAGTTCTTCGACATCAGCTGTGCAGCAGATGTTTTAGTGGGGGCATGTGTGAGGAACTGCACCTGCCTCGTCTTCCCCTAATTAGTGGTTGAACTACCACTCTCGTCTGCCGGCGCTTGTTCACCACCTTTCCCCGCCACTACCCCACCCCCTTGTCCAGGGGTAGGGGGGTAGTCTAACCGAGCCAAGCTCCACGCCACCGGCTTGGAGAAGGACAGAACGCCTCAGCTCTCACACCTGACAACACCTCACCACCTGCTGCTGGTTCTCAACATTTCCGAAGGCATTTCTGGAGACTTGGGCTCCCTTCCAGTGTGCCCTTCAACTGTACCTACACCATTCGACCCTTCCTGCTGTTTGAGGAGCAATCTACGTTGCCGAGTTTTGCTGTCACGCATCTCACCCTCAAAACAGCTGTACAGGGAGTTATTTGGGTGTCATACCCCTGCTCTAGTAATTGTTTACGAGCAGTTCGTCGTTGGTGATTTATTTTGGCTTCTAGCCTATTGTTTGCTATTTGTGTGTGTGTAAATATATTCGGGGTATCATACTCCATGATTTTTCTTCCCCACAACTCTATAAAAAGATAATATTAATTGGTAGTCACCTCGGCCCTGACAATTACCCAAATCCAGAAAAAATCTATGGTTGAGAACCTTAACTCTTAGGTAATAATATGTCAAAATCTTATATAAGCGAACCTAACTGAACCGAACCTAACCTAACTCAACCTATCCAAAACATAGCCATAACCTAACCTAACAACCATAACATAACCATAACTTAACATAACCTAACCAACCTAGCATAACTTCAAAGACGTTTGCGAGGTAAATAATGGTGAGCACCGCCTGAAACCTTCACAGATGTGTTGAGTACATTATGTATAGTATGTAGGAAAGCAGAGAAAAAAGAAAGAGGTGGAGCAGTAGTTGTAAAGAAATAGCATTTTTTTTCATTCATTTTTTGTTTTGTTTTGTTGGGTGGGGTATAATTATATTAGTACATTTCCCGCAATCTGACATCATAAATATAATGTGGAAATGAAAAGAAGAAAGTAAAAACAACAGGATTAATTCATGTTCTATTTCATATTTTTGTACTTAACCACGTAAGTAATAAGTACTGATAAATACAATATTAGGTAGTTAAAATTAGTAATTAAGTCCAATTACTGCAAACTGGCGCGTGGCGGGTGAGTGTTGCTTGAGACAGGATAGACTCAAGCCTCAGGTTGCACAGGAGGGCATCACTGAGTGCATGGCTTCAGGCAGTGGAAGGTAGGCTGCAGATATATTTATATCTGGCTAGGCTATTATATTTGTCTAAGTCAGGGATTACCTTTGTATGCTAGGACCTATATACATTCATTAATGCTATTTTTACCTACGAGTAGTATTTAGTAATCAATTATCCTTAACCATGCCAGGGAAGTGCAGTGTGCCTGGCTGCAGGTCGAACTATGATAAGGAAAGTGTGTCCATATTCAAGTTTCCAACGGGCCAACCGGGAGAAAGCAAGCTGGTTGATGGACTAGAAGGTTGCGTGAAAGTGTGACTTAAATATAAGAATTAAGTTTTTTATCATGGGACAAAAACATTCAATCCGATCAGTGCATGCCACGGGTGTCCGTGCCGTGCTCCCTGGAACACTTGGACACGATCCAGGTGACGCGCAGCACGCACTCGTGCTGGAGACGGAGCAAGGTGATCGCCTGCTTCACCTTCTCCGGCGACGGATGGCAGGCTCTCGGTGAGGGCATGCTCTCCAACAGGTCTGCCCAGGCAGCAGCCGTACGTCTGGCCAGCTTGGAGAACAAAGACCCGTTCACCAGCGTCAAGGTGCGCGGCCTGGCCAAGGGCACCACCGTCCTCAAGGCTCGCCTGTCCCTCGGGGACATGTCTGTTGGCGGGCCTGCGGGTTGGTGGTGATGACACCACGAGCACCCTGGACTTCACCGTGCTGTGTGCCGGCAATGTTCCAGGGTGTTGGGTGTTGGACAACAGACGGAGGAGCAGCAACGCCGCTCACGGGAGCCTGGAGGAGGCACCAGGGGTGAGCAGCGAGGATGATGGTACTACGCTGCTCAGCCCAGGCCTCCATTCCCAGGATCATTATGATGATGATCATGACCATTATCATGATGCTGATGATGATAATGATGATTATCACGATGCTGATGGTGATAATGATGACGATTATCATGATACTGATCATGATAATGATGATAATTATCATGACGATGATGATGATAATGATGATTATTATCATGATGTTAATGATGATAATGATGATTATCATGATGTTAATGATGATAATGATGATAATTTTCATGACGCTGATGATGATGATAATGATGATTATCATGATGTTAATGATGATAATGATGATAATTATCATGATGTTAATGATGATAATGATGATTATCATGATGTTGATGATTATTATGCTGCTATTGATGACAATAATGAGGATGATGATAAGGTTTCACATACCTTAGAAGATATCAAAGTCATTGTCGAGCAGAATGTAACAAATCTTCAGGATGAATGTCGGACTACCATGATAAAGAACAGCCTGGATCGGCTCACTGAGGATGGACTCTCTGAGCTCAGTTCGCCACCCACCCCTGACTGGTCCACCTCTGTGTATCCCGAACTTGGGACAACTTACCCATGGTTTAAAGAGAAGGTGCATCAAGATGCACCAAGAAGCGATGGCCTATGTAAGCGCCTAGGGTATTACGCCGGCTGGCTGGCCATGGGACTCATGGGTTACAGCGCATGGCTGGAATTCTGCGAGGAATCAAATCACTGAGCCAATATCTGCGAGACCTCACAATACATTGAGGAGCAGGTCAAGAGAACCTGAACCCTTCCTCGACAGCCGCTGGTGGCACGCTGAGGTTGAGCTGGTGTGGTGCAGGCGAGAACTGGAGGCCATAGACAGGGCCACCGTGCACCCTGCACGAACCCTGTCTGCCAAGGCCTTGACCCCACTGGAGGAGGCAGACCGTCTCCACGGCCTCCAGGACAAAGTTGACCTGGAGACTCGCCAAGCTCTATCCCACCGCATGAGATGGGTCATAGAAGCAGAGACTCCAACACTGGAGCACGAACTAGTGAAGGGGCCCATAGTGGATGAACCACCTGTGGGGGATGGACCCGTGGATGACCCACCAATGGGTGACCCTCCAGGGGAAGATGAGCCGCTGGAGGATCCTCGGGTGGATAACCCCCCGGTGGAGGCAGGCCCTGTGGATGACCCACCAATGGGTGACCCTACAGTGGAAGATGAGCCGCTGGAGGATCCCCGAGTGGGTGATCCACCAGAGGAGGCACATCCAGTGCATGACTTCCCAGAGGAGGATCTCCCAGGGGAAGATGAGCCGCTGGAGGTCCTCCCAATGGAGGAGAATGGCCAGGACCACCCAGTGAAACGCGATGCTGCCTTCGAAGGTGTGGCCGCCTCCCCTCATTACCTGAAGGAGAGTCGCCACAGGAGGAAGCTGTTCTTGTGGCTGGTGTACCGGCGCGTCCCAACAAGCATCGCAGTCACCGCCGTCAAGGCGTATGGCCGGTTTGGGGTGTTTCGGCACCACTAAAGGGCGGCACAGGACTCCGGCGTCTACCAAGGGCGTGACAGGCTCCTCAGGGCTCAGGCTGCGCTGGCTTACATGACACCAAAGGATCCTGTCAATAGTACAGGGTTATACCAAATTTAGCGTCTCAGTGGTGCAGTGGTTACCACATCTGACTATGAAACCGCTGGCCCAGGTTCGATCCAGGACAAAGCAGGCGTCACACAGCTCACCCAGCTGTTCATCCTCCCAAAAGGGTTGGTAGATAAATGGGTACCTAGGGAAACCTGGGGAAGGTAAACTGTGGAAAGTCGGATGTCACAGTGGCCCTGTGTCCCGGCGTAACGGATGAATTTCCACCACAGGCTCAAAGGCCAATGTGACGGGAGATGAGCGCCCCCAGCTGCACACAGCTACAGCGTGTGTCCCAACTTTACCTTTACCTACCTACTTCTAAACCAATATGTAATCACATTTATTGAACTTAAGATCCTGTCAACAGTACAAGGATTAACCATTACTTAAATATTACGTTACGTTTATCTGTATTGAATCGTTTCATTATGTAGATTAGGGTGTAGATCAGATTCCCAACCTTTTCTATGCCCTGCACCCCTAGAAAACTTTTAATATGTTCTCGCATCCCACTACAAACGTAATATCTCATATGAAGATGAAGAAGGTAATTTATACTAGATTTGAGCAACAAATTTATTCAAGCTAATTCTTGGATGACATGAGAAGCAAAAAAAAAGAAGAAAACTTATAACAAACAACATAAAAACGTTATGGACAAAGTTCCAAATCCAAGGTTTGACTCCCTCTGAAATGTTATCTCGCACCTCATGGTTGGGAACCCCTGGTCTAGATGAAATAGGTATTTTCCATTTTGAATTACAAGTATGTATAGATATTGTCACGTATGCTCTCTTTATATTAAATTTTAGATGTCTAGGGGTATCTAAGAGCCAGTGACAAACTTATATTTATTTATTATAATCCAAATCTCCTGAACACTTAATAACAATGTGTCCGTCACAGTAATATGTACATAGCTGATAATGTAGTGTCAACCACAACTCTGAGTCACAACTCCAACCAACACAACTCCAACCAACACTACCCTAACCAGTCTACTTCACTTCCTATCACCAACCAAAACACATACCTTTGTTTTCACCACGTGGACCTCCACCACGTTACAGGACCTCAGCCCTCGCCAACCAACCAAACCCCACACCTGTGACCGAGAGAGAGAGAGAGAGCGTGACCTCGCTCTCCTCCTTTTATATGACCCCCCACCCTTTGTGACCTAGCTTGCCCTGGTACAACTGTATACTTCCGCGCCTCCGCGGACTACACCTCACGTACGCTAACCCAACATTTCCTACATACAAGTACATAACACATCACCCATCTTATCTACCTACCACATGTATAACTCAACCTACATAACGACTAATACCCCCAACAAACCTCTACTAACCCCATACAATCTAATCTATACTTATTTACTACCTGGTACCCTGGGTGACACTCGCGTCCCCCGCATCCTTCCCTTCAAAATGCTGACACAAAGCATAAATGCGGGATCCGCCATCTTCTTACATTTTCTCACTTAAATGCACATGTCGCATTTAAGTACTATACTACATATCACTACAATATCCCCCCACCAAAAAGCGAAAAAGGGGGAATTCACGTGAAGCATGAATTTCACCTTTTTCCTTATAACATCCTATCATTTCGGCCTTGATAAAGCGTTCACTACCACGTTCAGGCGACCCGGTAAAACTTTTCAATGTTTGATATCACTGCTAGAGCATCTTTTTCAATCACACTGGCGCGTGGAACACCGGAGCTGCCGTGAGGATTGCCTTGAGACTATCGAAAGCTTTCTGACAAGCCTCTGACCACAAAATTTTCGCTTCTCACTGAACATGTCCGTTAAGGGGGCGCGGCCACTTGCGCAAAGTTCCGGCAGAATCTCCTGTAGAACCCAGCCATCCCGAGGAAACGCCGCAGACCTGTTCTTGAAGTTGGCGTGTCCTATTCTGACTACGTCCTGTACCTTCGCCTGCAGGCGCTCGTCTTCACCACTCCCGACGCGATGATCCAGACGCTACAAGGTATGCAGAGCAAACTCACATTTTCTCCAAGTTGTCGTCGTCTGTAAACTGGTTGAGGCTCTTTTCGGCACCCACAGACACGTCGCCGCCCAGGGTCGCCAAGCCGTTCTCCAGACGACACTCAAGCTCCTTCATCGCTCCCTTCTTTCAAACGACAGGATCACGTTGCTGGATGGCATGGGTCTGGTAGGAGTGTCAGTCATGACACTCGGGAACTTGCAATAACTCCACCAACTCCTGCTGTCTCTCCTCCAGGGAACAGCCTTGCCCCGAGATCACGCAGTCTCTCAGAGTCGGCGAGTCGGCCGTCCGCCCGAGTAAGCGAAAATTCCTCCCCTTTGACTCTCAGTCTTGTCAGGCACACCCTCACTGTCAGCTTCGATGACCCACTTCTGCCACCTCTCTCTCATTTTTCTTGAGGTTTACATCAATCAACTTGGTCTGCTTTTCTCCTGCTGGGGTGGATTGTACATAGTTATTTGCCCTCAAATTTTTTTCACTAATGACAAAGGGTCCCTCATACCTAGCATGCAAAGGCCGACAATCAATTGGGTTAAATAACAAGACAAGTTCCTCTGGCTGAAACTGTCTCCACTGCCTTCCTATCTCTGCATAACAAACATCCTTTTTTTACAATCTTGTAAAAATATACTATACAGGCCAATATACCAGGCCATAAAAAAAATACGACCAAATACTGTCACCTGTCCTCTTAGTGTCACAATGTCCTCGTGCGTTCTGAAGGTGCTTCAGGTCTCCTCCACTTCTTTTTGAGCAGTTCCTGGTCCAGGTAGAACCATGACGCCTCGTTCCTCACCTCCTCGCTCGCCAGCGCCTTGTGGTACAGAACACACAAGTCAGGGTCCTGACGCTGTGCCCCAGTCATCTCAACCCATGTGACGGGCATTTCCTCAGTCTGCCCTGCCATCACGTGCGCGCCCACATTCGGCTCACGGGCGCCCCCCATTGCGGCTGCCTCCCCGTCACCAACCTTCCGGTCGCCTCTCGTCCCCAGCTCCTGTTCCTCCTTCTCGCGGGGACACTATAGTTGAAAAAAGTATCCAGTTGACAGTGATGTAAGACTTGAAATATTACTCTCATTTCACTTGCAGCACTAAAATATTACCCCAAGAAATGCCTCTTTGGGTGCCGGTGTCGGTAAATGTTGCAAGTGTTCCCGTGACAGTGGCAAGGCAAGGTAGTTGTGTTAGGTAGGTAAAGAATGCTACTGCCACTAAGTCTTTGTGTACAAAATATTGGTCCTTGCTGTCCTTCCCTCAGAGTTATTGTTCCTGTCTTATGAAGTGAATTATTAACTCGGTCTATGAATAACCAGCTGAACGGTGTCTACGGTGTCATACGGGTTATACAATAGTCTTGTTTAGCGCTTTCAAATGTAAGATATCATTTGGTATTCTTACAGACTGTGAATTATTATTACTATTGTAACTTTCATTCATTATTCTCTCTCACTATCTCTTTTTTTTTTCTTTCAAATTGTTCTTTTTTTAATAATAATAGAACACGTGGTCCTCTACTGCTTCCCTTGAACCTGGTTCAAGCCGTCTTTCTATTATCACGTACGAACTGGAAACCTTTCTCACACTTACTTCT
This sequence comes from Metacarcinus magister, assembly GCA_029783475.1. NCBI lineage: Eukaryota > Metazoa > Arthropoda > Malacostraca > Decapoda > Cancridae > Metacarcinus > Metacarcinus magister. The sequence goes on along the minus strand of JAPQNM010001555.1, from coordinate 16,526 downwards.
AAAACGTACTAAACAAAAGAGGTTTTCTAACAAAGCTCAACGTGTGTGGAGAAAAAAAAATTAGGCCTTCCATATCCTTTCATTAATTTTTTTTCTTGTTTTTTTTACTTCGTCAATTTCATCTACCAATATCTGATGCAACAATTCCTCTTCTTCATCAATGGCTTGTGGTATAGATAGTCTTTGGTGTGTGTGTGTGTGTGTGTGTGTGTGTGTGTGTGTGTGTGTGTGTGTGTGTGTGTGTGTGTGTGTGTGTGTGTGTGTGTGTGTGTGTGTGTGTGTGTGTGTGTGTGTGTGTAAGTGTGTGTGTGTGTGTGTGTGTGTGTGTGTGTGTGTGTGTGTGTGTGTGTGTGTGTGTGTGTGTGTGTGTGTGTGTGTGTGTGTGTGTGTGTGTGTGTGTGTGTGTGTGTGTGTGTAAGTGTGTAAGTGTGTGTGTTGTTCAGGTCGAGGGAATGAAGTACTTGATATCTGTTTTATAATACTGCACTGGCTGATACACGCCTTCCCTGCTACCCTTCTCTACCTCCTCTGCCTTCCTTCTTACCCATGCAAGCTGATTTTTCTCCTCTTGTCCCATGGCTCATCTCCTCCCGCCTCATGTTTCTCTTTCCTTCCCCCTGTGACTCCCTTTCCCCCTTTCCCCTATACCAGCGGTTCCCAAACTTTTCAGGCCACGTACCACCTTCCAGGATATGACCGAGTCCACGCACCCCCCTCCTACTGCCACCACCATTTTTGCTACCGTTTACTAGTAATTGCATGCATCACATTATCATTACGTTTATACACCTCACATGTTTATTCATTTTAATAATTAACACAATGATATCCCTCCTATCAGTTATTTATAACATATGAATCTCATATCTTACAAATATAAGTAAGAAATCATACCAGTTACAAAGAGGAGATTTGTTAAAAAAAATGATGTTACTGATAATATGCCAGCGCTTACCTGTTAATAATTAGTGGGATGGATGAGCCTGCATTTCAGCACACAGGTCGTCAAAGTTGGGAACAACTGATGAAAGTTTCACTCTCAGATCTTTCTCAGCATCCATCCTTTGGCGATACTTCGTCTTCACAGCTGTGAGTGCAGAAAAGCCAGCCTCACAGAGGTATGTTGTGGCAAAGGGCATCAATACTCTCAATGCTCGCTTGGATAAGTCAACATAATCTTCCATGATTTGTGCCCAGAAATCCACGAGTGGTTTTTGTTTGAACTGTATTTGCAGTTCTCCATCACATGACAACTCCAGTAGCTGTTCCTGTTCCTTTAGTGACAGATGTGTGATTGGGAGAGAAGCTTCGAATGGGTTGTGTATCCAAGTATATGATGGGTCCCTGGAAGGAAAGTATCTTCGTAGCTGCTCGCTCAGTTGTTTGAGGTGTTCAAGAATAAGACTCTTCACGCACTTTTTCAAGACAATTTCACTTGTTTCATTGAAGTCATGTAGCAATGGAAAACACTGAATGGAGCCTGACTCTACACATCTTGACCAAAATGCTAGTTTTTTTTATCATTGCTTCAACCTTGTCTTCTGTGTTAAACACTGTGGAATTGACACCCTGGAGACTCGAGTTCATTTCATTCAACACTGAGAAAATGTCTGCCAAGTATCCAAGTTTTTGCAGCCATTTTTCATCATGCAGGCAGGAAGACAAATCAAATGAGTGGACCACAAAAAACTGTTGAACTTCACATCGAAGCTCAAAAAGTCTTATCAGAACTTTGCCTCTGGATAACCACCGCACTTCTGTATGCAAAAGTAGTGTCTCATGTTCACTGCCCATTTCGTTGCACAGAACTTTGAAAATCCTTGAATTCAATGGGCGAGCTTTGATGAAGTTGACCATTTTCACTGAATCATTAAGAACAGACAGCAGCTCAGCTGGCATAGTTTTTGAAGCAAGAGCCGCTCTGTGAATACAGCAGTGAACCCAGGAAACTGAAGGAACAATTTTCTTAATAAAAGCTACAAGCCCTTTATGTTTCCCTGTCATTGACTTTGCTCCATCAGTACTTATTCCTACACAGCACTCCCATTCAATTCCATTGTCTTTCATGAAATTGTTGATCAGATTAAAAATGTCTTCTCCAGTTGTACGAGTGGCAAGAGGCCGACAAAACAAAAATTCCTCATGAACTGTGCCATTATATAAGAAACGAACATAAACCAAAAGATTAGCCAGATTTGCAATATCTGTTGATTCATCAATCTGCAGGGAGTAAAACTCACTGTCCTTGACACGACTTACCAGCTGGCAGAGAATATTTGAAGACATACTGTTAATGCGGCGGGCCACAGTGTTGTTGGAAAGTGGAATCATATCCAGCTTTTTCGCTGCCTTTTCCCCAAACATGCAGTTTACCAAGTCTTTTGCCACTGGCAAGCATACATCTTCCGCGGTCGTGTGTGGCATTCCTTTTTTTGCTAAATTGTAGCTAGCAAGGTATGATGCTCTTAGAGCGTCCTTGCAAGATCCAGTACCTGAATATGATGCCAATAATTGTTTGTTTTTTCTTAATTCTTTCAATTTACACTTGAAAAAATCTACTGGCTTGTCTCTCAAGTTGTTATGTTTTGTTTGCAGATGGCGACGTAAATAAGAGGGCTTGAGACAGCTGTTAGCTAGAACTTCACTACAAAGAACACATTGTGGACTTGGTTTTTCAGCATCACCAATCCATGCCTTCGATAGAGTCTGGCATAAATCTTTAATTTCTAAACTACCCTCCTACGGATTCTATCCTTCTCTCTGTACCTTCGTCTCTAGTTTCCTTTCCGACCGGTCTATTGCTGCTGTAGTGGACGGTCATTGTTCTTCTCCTAAAACTATCAACAGTGGTGTTCCTCAGGGTTCTGTCCTATCACCCACTCTCTTTCTATTATTCATCAATGATCTCCTAAATCTGACCCAATGCCCTATCCACTCCTATGCTGATGACACCACCTTGCATTTTTCAACGTCGTACAACAGACGCCCAACCCAACAAGAATTAAATGACTCAAGGCGAGATGCTATAGGACGCTTAACTTCTGATCTTTCACTTGTTTCTGATTGGGGCAGAGCAAACCTAGTTTTGTTCAATGCCTCAAAAACTCAATTTCTACAACTATCTACTCGACATAACCTTCCAGATAACTATCCCCTCTTCTTCAATGACACTCAACTTCCCCTCTCCACCATATTAAACACACTCGGTCTATCCTTTGCTAAAAATCTAAACTGGCAATTTCATATCTCTACTCTTGCTAAATCAGCTTCCAAGAAGTTAGGTGTCCTATGGCGTCTGCGTCCATTTTTCTCTCCCTCTCAGCTGCTTGCTCTGTACAGGGGCCTTATCCGCCCATGTATGGAGTATGGGTCACATGTCTGGGGGGGCTCAACTCACACAGCTCTTTTAAACAGGGTGGAGTCTAAAGCTTTTCGTCTCATCTACTCTCCTCCTCTAACTGACTTTCTTGATTCTTTAAGTCACCGCCGCAATGTTGCATCTTTATCTATCTGTTACCGCTATTTTCATGCTGACTGCTCTTCTGAACTTGCTAACTGCATGCCTCCCCCCCTCCCGCGGCCTCGCTGCACAAGACTTTCTACTTCTTCTCATCCTTATTCTGTCCATCTTCCTAATGCAAGAGTTAACCAGTATCTTCACTCTTTCATCCCTTACACTGGTAAACTCTGGAACTCTCTTCCATTGTCTGTTTTTCCACCTGCCTATGACTTGAACTCTTTCAAGAGAGGAGTGTCAAGACACCTCTAATGTTAACTGGATCTCCACCCCTTGATTCTATTCTCCTACTGTCCTCTTTACAGGGTCTGGCGACAAGCGGGATTTTTTTTTTTACTTATTTCTGTTTTCCCTTAGCTATTACCCTTTAAAAAAATAATAAAATTAAAAAATTAAAATTAAATTAAATTAAATTAAATTAAATGTAAACCCCAATGCGATATAGCTTTCATCATATCTGCGTTTTTTACTTTTCTTTTCACATCGTCAGCTCTATCTTTCTGACTCAGTTGGTCTTGTTGTTCATTCTGCGCCATCACTCCGCTCTGTCCCTCTGCTTCACCCTGATGTTCCATATCATGTTGTTCCACCCTGTGTCTTTTTCCCTGTGTTTCTCTCCGGCCTTCTTCATCAGTAACATCAGTGGCACTCGCCCCACCTTCACCAGACAATATGGTCAAGGCTTGCTTTTCAGGATTTTTCTTTCCTGACAGTTTCCCTGTTTTCAACCAAATATCCATTTCCGGTATTTGAACGAACTTGTAATCTTAACACCTTCCCTCTATGAATGCAACTGACAGACTACCAGGCCCGTTAAGAGTCAGTCCTCCGAGGCTCGGGCAACTGATCAGGTATCGGACGTGTCAAGTTCGGGTACAGTACTGAGTACGCACACGCACACGCACACACACACTCACACTACAGCACTGACTGCATGAGAGTATCTTATAACGAGACAAATGGTAGCAATAGACGTGTCATTTATCGATAAGCATTACATGAGGGCACTATGGGTGTAAATAGCAATACTATAAAAATCTACGTGGCATCACGTCTGAGTGGGTGATGAAGAGGAGGTGGTGCGAGACAGCAAGCAGCTGACTGTGTCTTCTCTTGCCCAGGCATGATGACACATAGCATTTTACAGTATTGCTATTTACAACCATAGTGTCCTCATGTAATGCTTATCGATAAATGACACGTCTATTACTACCATTTGTCCCGTTATAAGACTTAGGGAATAATGTCACATTTTCACATGTATCATCCAAGATTCGAGGAGTAAGGTACGGTATTAAAATTTGGTCAGTGCTTTTAAATTTCGTCCATTAATTACGAGTTTTGAGAACACAATGTATGAAACTCCGCGCGATAACTATCAGAATTGAATGAAAATCCGCCATTACAGATTTTTTCTTGCGCACCCCCAGCAATCATCTCACGCACCCCCAGGGGTGCGCGCACCACAGTTTGGGAAACCGCTGTCCGTTTGAGCAAATACACGAGACACAGGCGGTGACGTAATCACCGACTGTGTCTATAGACAAACCAACAATGTGTTCAGGACTACTTTAGAGTAAATTTTCCAGTAAACTGGTGGTGACGTGATTACCACCTGTGTATGCAGAAAAATCAACACTGTGTTCAAGCCTCTGATTGAGCAAATACATGGGACACAGGCGGTGATGCGATTACCGCCTGTGTCTGCAGATAAACAAACAATATGTTCATGACTCCGTTTGAGCAAACACAGCAAACACAATAACTGCCTGTTTCTGATGACAAACCAATATTGTGTTTAAGACTCCATTTGAGCTAACACACGAGACACAGGTGGTTACACGATCACCGTCTCTATCTGTAGACAAACCAACAATGTGTTCAAAACTCCGTTTGAGTAATTACTCGAGACTCATAAGGTGAGGCCATCGCCACCTGTGTCTGCACACAAACCAACAATGTGTTCAACACTCCGTTTTAGTTAATCCTAAAAAAACCCAGCGGGTGACTCAATCACTGCCTGTGTCTGCAGACAAATCAATAATGTGTTCAAGATTCCGTTTAACGCAAATACACGGGACACAGGCGGTGATGAAATCACCAACTATGTCCCGTGTATTTCAGGTGATAGAATCACCGACTGTGTCAGCAGACAAACTAAAAATGTGATCAAAACTCCGTTTGACCAACACACGAGACACAGACGGTGAAACGATCACCGCCTGTGTCAAATGACAAACCAACAATGAGTTTAAGTCTCTGATTTAATATATACTCGAGACACAGGGGGTTACGTGATCACCGCCTGTGTCTGCAGACAAACTAGAAATGTGTTCGAGACTCCATTTGAGTAAATACTCGAGACACAGACGGTGATGATATCACCGCTTGTGTCTGCAGACACAAATACACGGGACACAGGTAGTGATGCGATCACCGCCTGGGTCTGCAGACAAACAAAAAATGTGTTCAAGATTCCGTTTGAGCAAATACACTAGACAAAACCGGTGACAGGATCACACAAATGTCTAATGACAAACTAACAAGTTTGAGCAAACACACAAGACACATGCAGTGACACGATCACCGCCTGTGTATGATGACAAACCAACAATGTATTCAAAACTTTGTTTGAGTAAAGACACAAGACAAAGGCGGTGACGCAATCAACGTGTTAAAGTCTCCATTTGAGTAAATATTTGAGACACAAGCAGTAATGCGATAACCGTCTGTGTCTGCAAACAAACCAACAAAGTTTTCAAGACTCCGTTTGAGTAAATACTCTAGACACAGGCGGTGACGCAATCATCGCTTCTGTCTGCAGACAAATCAAAATTGTGTTCAAGACTCTGCTTAAGAAAATACACAGGACAAAGGTGGTAATGCGATACCAGCCTGTGTCTAGAGCGAAACAAAAATTGTGTTCAAGATTCCGTTTGAGCAAATACTCACGACACAAGCAGTAACGCAATCACAGCCTATATGTGAAGAAAAACCAACAATGTGTTCAGGACTCCGTTTGAGCAAATATTAGAGAAACGGGCGGTAACGTGATCACCGCCTATGTGTGCAAACAAACCTACAATTTTTTAAAGACTTCGCTTTGCAAATACACGAGACACAGGCGGTAATAAGATCAAAGCCATTGTCTTATAACAAACTAATAATGTGTTTAAAAATCCGTTTGAGCAAACAGGCGGTGACATGATCACCGCTTGTATCTGATGACAATACAACAATATTTTCAAGTCTCCATATACGTAAATACACAACACGGTGTTGCACTCACCGCCTCTGTCTGCAGACAAACCAACAATGTGTTAAAGTCTCCATTTGAGTAAATATTTGAGACACAAGCAGTAATGCTATGACCGTCTGTGTCTGCAGACAAACCAACAAAGTTTTCAAGACTCCGTTTGAGTAAATACTCTAGACACAGACGGTGACGCAATCATCGCTTCTGTCTGCAGACAAATCAAAATTGTGTTCAAGACTCTGCTTGAGAAAATACACGGGACAAAGGTGGTAATGCGATACCAGCCTGTGTCTAGAGCGAAACAAAAATTGTGTTCAAGATTCCGTTTGAGCAAATACTCACGACACAAGCAGTAACGCAATCACAGCCTATATGTGCAGAAAAACCAACAATGTGTTCAGGATTCTGTTTGAGCAAATATTAAAGACACAGGCGGTAACGTGATCACCGCGTATGTGTGCAAACAAACCAACAATTTTTTTTAAAACTTCGCTTTGCAAATACACGAGACACAGGCGGTAATGCGATCAAAGCGATTGTCTGCAGACAAACCAACAATGTGTTCAAGACCACGTTATAGCAAATACACGGGACACAGGGGTTGATTCAATAACCGCCTGTGTCTGCAGACAAACCTACAATGGGTTCAAGGCTCAGTTTGAGAAAATACACGAGACACAGGCAGTGACGCAATCACAGACTTTGTCTGCAGTCAAACCAACAATTTGCTCAAGGCTCCGTTTAAGCAAATACAAGGTACAGAGATAACGACACGGTCACCGCCTGTGTCTTCAGACAAACACAGAAAGTGTTCAAAACTCCAATTGAGTAAATTCACGAGACGCAATCAACGCCTTTGTTAGCAGACAAAACAACAATGTGTTCAAAACTCCGTTTGAGCAAATACTCGATACACAGGCGATGACGCGATCACTGCCTATATATGGAGACAAACCAACAATGTGTTCAAGACTCCGTTTGAGCAAATACTCGATACACAGGCGATGACGTGATCACCGCCAATTTTTTAAGACAAATCAAAAATGTGTTCAAAACTTCGCTTTTCAAATAAACGAGACACAGGCGGTGATGCAATCAATCCCTGTGTTTGCAGACAAAACAACAATGTGTTCAAGACTCCGTTTGAGTAATTATTCGCGACAGAACGTGACGCTATCACGACCTCTGTCTGCACACAAACCAACAATGTGTTTCAGACTCCATTAGAGTAAATAATCTAGACACAGGCGGTTACACGATCATCGCCTGTTTTGTCTGCAGACAAATCAACAATGTGCTCATGACTCCATTAGAGCAAATACACGGGATACAAGTGGTGATGCAATCAACGCCTGTGTCTGCAGACAAACAAACAATGTATTCAAGACTCCGTTTAAATAAATTCACGAGACAGGCCGTGACTCAATCACTAACTATGTTAGCAGACAAACCAACAATGTGTTTAAAACTCCATTTGAGTAAGTACACAAAACATAGGCAATGACGCAATCACTGCCTGTGTCTGCAGACAAACCAACAATGTGTTCAATACTCTGTTTGAGAAAATATACGGGACACAGATAGTATTGAGATCACTGCCTGCTTCTGCAAAATAAACAAAATTGTGTTCAAGACTCCATTTGAATAAATACTCTAGATACAAACGTTGACGCGATCGCCACCAGTGTCAGATGACAAACCAACAATGAGTTCAAGACTCCATTTGAGTAAATACTAGAGACACAGTTTGTGATGCGATGACCGTCAGTGTCTGCAGAAAAAACAGCAATTTGTTCAAGACTCCGTTTCACTAAATACTCGAGACACGGGCGGTGATGCAATCACCGCCTGTGTGTGTCTGCATAAAAAAACAAAATGTGTTCAAGACTCCGTTTCAGCAAATATTACAGACACAGGCGGTGACATAATCACCGCCTATGTGTGCAGACAAACCAACAACGTGTTAAAGACTCTGTTTGAGCAAAACACGGTACATAGCGGTGAAGCGATAATCGCCTTTGTCTGCAGACAAACCAACAATATGTTCAAGACTCCATTTGAGCAAACAACCGAAACAGAAGCGGTGACCTGATTACCACTCGTGTTAGCAGACAAAAAAATAATATGTTCAAGACTCCGTATGAGCAAATACTATGATCGTCTGTGTTTGTAGACTACGATTGAGTAAATACACGAGACACAGGTGGTGATACGATTATCACCTGTGTCTGCAGACAAACCAACAATGTGTTCAAGACTCTGTTTGAGCAAATACACGGGACATAGGTGGTGATGCGATAACCGCCTGTGTCTGCAGACAAACCAAATATGTGTTCAAGACTCGGATTCAGCAAGTACTCAAGACAAAGACGGTGATGCGATCACCGCATGTGTTTTCAAACAAATCAATAATATGTTCGCGACTACATTTTCGTCAATACTCGAGACACAGGCGGAAACGCGATCACCGCCTATGTGTACAGATAAACCAACAATGTGTTCATGACTCCATTTTAGTAAACACTCTAGTCACAGGCAGTGACACGCTCACTGTCTGTTTCTGCAGACAAACATTGTGTTCAAGACTACAATTAAGTAATTACTCGCGACACAGGAAGTGAGGTGATTACCACCAATATCTGCATACAAACAAACAATGTTATCCACAATTCGTTTGAATAAATACTATATACACAAGAGTTGATGCCATCCCCGCCTGTGTTTGCAGACAAACCAACAATGTAGTCAAGACTCCATTTGTGCAAATTTGCAGGACGCAGGCGTAGATGTGATCACTGCCTGTCTCTGCAGACAAACCAAAAATGTGTTCAAGACTCTGTTTGAGAAAATACTCGAAACAAGGGTGGTGACACGATAAAAGCCTGTTGGTGCAGACACACTAACAATGTGTTGAATTCTCCGTTTCAGCAAATAATCGAGACACAAGCGGTGACGTAATAAATACCTGTGACGGCAGACATTTCAAAATTCCGTGTGAGTAAATACTTTAGACACAGTCAGTGACACGAAAACCGTCTGTGTCTGCAGACAAACCAACAATGTGTTTAATACTAATTAGTCGAAACACAGGAGGTAATGCGATAATCACCTGTGTCTGCAGAAGGGCAAACAATGTGTTCTTGACTCCATTTAGGTAAATACTCTAAGCACAGCCAGTGACACGATCACCGCCTGTGTTTGAAGACAAACCAACAATTTGGTCTAAAACTCCGTTTAACCAAATACACGGGAAACAGGTGGTGATGCGATCACCGCCTGTGTCTGCAGGCACACCAAATATGTGTTACAGACTATGTCAGACGCGTTAGGACTCTTTTTCAACAAATACATGGAACACAGGTAGTGATGCGATCACCGCCTGTGTCTGCATAAAAACCAAAAATGCTTTAATCGCCTTTGTCTGCAAACAAACAAACAATATGTTCAAGACTCCATTTGAGCAAATACACGAAACAGAAGTGGTGACCTAATCACCACTCGTGTAAGCAGACAAACAAAAAATGTGTTCAAGACTCCGTATGAGCAAATACTATGATCGTCTGTGTTTGTAGAATACCATTGAGTAAATACACGAGACACAGGCGGTGATACAATTATCACCTGTGTCTGCAGAAAAACCAACAATGTGTTCAATACTCCGTTTTAGTAAATACTAGAAACACAGCCGGTGACGCAATCACTGCCTGTGTCTGCAGACAAACCAATGATTTGTTCAGGACTCTGTTTGAACAAATACACCAGACATAGGTGGTGATGCGATAACCGCCTGTGTCTGCAGACAAACCAAATATGTGTTCAAGACTCTGATTCAGCAAATACTCAAAACAAAGGTTGTGATGCGATCACCGCAATAATGTGTTCGCGACTACGTTTTCGTCAATACTCCAGACACCGACGGTAACGCCTATGTGTACAGACAAACCAACAATATGTTCATGATTCCATTTTAGTAAATACTCTAGTCTCAGGCAGTGACACTATCACCGTCTGTTTCTGCAGACAAACCTACAATGTGTTCAAGACTCCATATGAGCAAATACACAAGACACAGGCGGTCATGGGATCACCGCCTGTGTCCGCAAATAAAACAACATTATTTTCAAGACACCAATTAAGTAATTGCTCGCGAAACAGGAAGTGAGGTGATTCCCACCAATATCTGCATACAAACAAACAATGTTATCCATAATTCGTTTGAGTAAATACTATATACACTACAGCTGATGCCATACCCGCCTGTGTTTACAGACAAACCAACAATGTGGTCAAGACTCCTTTTGAGCAAATTTGCGGGACGCAGGCGGTGATGTGATCACTGCCTGTCTCTGTAGAAAAATCAAAAATGTGTTTAAGACCCCTTCTGAGAAAATACTCGAAACAAGGGTGGTGACACGATAACAGCCTGTTTGTGCAGACACACTAACAATGTGTTGAAGTCTCCGTTTCAGCAAATAATCGAGACACAAGCGGTGACGCAATTACTGCCTGTGAGTAATGGCAGACAAAAAAAATTAAAAATTTCAAAATTCCGTAAATACTTTAGACACAGTCAGTGACACGAAAACCGCCTGCGTCTCAAGACAAACCAACAATGTGTTCAAGCCTATGCTATGACATAGAAAAATACATGGAACATAAGCGGTGATGCGATCACGGCTTGTGTCTGCAGACGAACCAACAATATGTTCATGACACTCTTTGAGCAAACACACCAGACACAATCACTGCCTGTGTCTGATAACTATTTTAAAACCAATAATGTGTTTGAGACCTCTTTTTGAGCAAACACACAAGACACAGGTTTTTGATACGATCACCCCCTATGTCTGCAGACAAACCAACAATGTTTTCAAGCCTCCGTTTCAGTAATTACTCGAGACTCAAGAGGTGAGCCGATCACACCTGTGTCTACAGACAAACCATCAATGTGTTCTTGACGCCGTTTGAGTAAGTACTCTAGACACAAGCAGTGACACGATCACCACCTGCGTTTGCAAACAAACCAACAATATGGTCAAGACTCCATTTGAGTAAATACACGAGAAAAAGTCGGTGATGCTATTATCACATGTGTCTGCAGACAAACCATCAATGTGTTCAATTCTTCGTTTAAGCAAACACATGAGCAAAAGGCGCTGATCCCATCACCGCCTGTGTCTTCAAACAAACCAACAATGTGTTCAAAACTCCGTTTGAGTAAATAATCTCGACACAGGCAGTGACACGATCACTGCCTGTGTTTGCAGACAAACCAACAATTTGGTCAAGACTCATTTTGACCAAAATACACGGGAAAGAGGTGGTGATGCGATCACCGCCTGTGTCTGCAGACAAACCAAAAATGTAAAATGTGTTCAAGACTCCGTTTGAGAAAATATACGAGACACAGGCGGTAACGTGATCACCGCCTATGTGTGCAAACAAACCAACAATTTTTTAAAGACATCGCTTTGCAAATACACGAGACACAGGCGGTAATGCAATCAAAGCCATTGTCTTATAACAAACTAATAATGTGTTTAAGAATCCGTTTGAGCAAACAGGTGGTGACATGATCACAGCTTGTATCTGATGACAACACAACAATGTTTTCAAGTCTCCATATACGTAAATACACAACACGGTGATGCACTCACCGCCTCTGTCTGCAGACAAAACAGCAATGTGTTTAAGACCCCGTTATAGCAAATACACGGGACACAGGTGTTGATTCAATAATCGACTGTGTCTGCAGACAAGCCTACAATGGGTTCAAGGCTCAGTTTGAGAAAATACACGAGACACAGTCAGTGACGCAATCACAGACTTTGTCTGCAGACAAACCAACAATTAGCTCAAGGCTCCGTTTTATCAAATACATGGTACACAAACCAACAATGTGTTCAACACTCCGTTTTAGTTAATACTAAAAAAACCCAGCGGGTGACTCAATCACTGCCTGTGTCTGCAAACAAATCAACAATGTTTTCAAGATTCCGTTTAACGCAAATACACGGGACCCATGCGGTGATGAAATCACCAACTGTGTCCCGTATATTTGAGGTGATAAAATCACCGCCTGTGTATGATGACAAACCAACAATGTGTTCAAAACTTTTTTTGAGTAAAGACACTACACAAAGGCGGTGACGCAATCAACGCCTGTATCTGCAGACAAACCAACAATGTGTTCAAGTCTCCATTTGAGTAAATATTTGAGACACAAGCAGTAATGCGATGACCGTCTGTGTCTGCAGACAAACTAACAATGTTTTCAAGACTCCGTTTGAGTAAATACTCTAGCCACAGGCGGTGACGCAATCATCGCTTCTGTCTGCAGACAAATCAATATTGTGTTCAAGACTCTGCTTCAGAAAATACACGGGACAAAGGTGGTAATGCGATACCATCCTGTGTCTAGAGTAAAACAAAAATTGTGTTCAAGACTCCATTTGAGCAAATACTCACGACACAAGCAGTAACGCAATCACAGCCTACATGTGCAGAAAAACCAACAATGTGTTCAGGACTCCGTTTGAGCAAACACATGAGCAACAGGCACTGACCCCATCACCGCCTGTGTCTCCAATTAAGTAATTGCTCGCGACACAGGAAGTGAGGTGAATCCCACCAATATCTGCATACAAACAAACAATGTTATCCAGAATTCGTTTGAGTAAATACTATATACACGAGAGGTAATGCCATCCCTGCCTGTGTTTGCAGACAAACCAACAATGTGGTCAAGACTCTGTTTGATAAATTACTCGAAACAAGGGTGGTGACACGATAACAGCCTATTTGTGCAGACACACTAACAATGTGTTAAAGTCTCTGTTTCAGCAAATAATCGAGACACAAGTGGTGACGCAATTACTGTCTGTGACGGCAGACAAAAAATTTTTTTTTTTTAAATTCCGTTTGATTAAATACTCTAGACACAGTCAGTGACACTGTAACACTCCGTTTTTTTTTTTTTGGTTTTGGTGTGATAAAACTGTATTATTTCTCAAATATCATTCGGGAGAGGGTCGAAGGAGTAGTACTTGCAATATTTTGTTATTCCCTAACCATCATGGGATAAGGGGTTAAGTAGGCAATAAGGGGAAAGAGTAAAGGGTTGTTTAATTATTTTTTTTTATTAAGTAGGGGAGTTTAATCATCGCCTCAAATCAAGGTCTTATAAAATTCACCTGTGGAGAGAACAAATTAATCAAATATCTATCAGGAAAATCCTACGTATATTCACTAACCTGCGTTCCATAATCCAGATCATTTTTCTTCACTTACGGTGGAATATTTTGAGGAAAGATATTATTCTCACGTAGGGGTAAATATGAAAAGTTCCAATAATGGGGTGGGGGGGGGGACCTTCTATTAAACTTGTTTCATAAAGGAAGGATAGTTGAAACCGAAAAATAATATTATAATAATTCTTATTAAAAATAAGAATTAAGGAAATGAATAATGTATCAGGCAAAGTTAGATTATAGCTATAATTATTCAGAACCTATGTTCCTAGAGGCGTCTGGCAATCCAGGAGAGTTTTATTCGAGGGTTGAAGCGAAAGCTCTTCCGACTCGTCTGCTACTCTCCGACATCTCAGCCTGGTGTTACAAATTCGTCATATGGCAAGTGAATCTAGGTCAATGCCAAGTCAAAGTATCAAGGGAGTCTATCTTGTTAGGGAAATTAGGTAGGATGAATAACATGTGATGTCAGAACGAGTGAAGTGGTGCCATGTGGTTATGTTGTAAAGGGTCCAGTGAATAATTCCTCGCGTTCCTATCGTTATTTTCGTTTCTCGGATTCGAAGGAATATTCCATCCGAGACGTAAGATAAGGAAGTCGATTTGAAGTGGTCAATCTGAAGTGTCCATATCGTGTGTTTCTTTCTGTGTTTTTGTTTTGCACAAGTTATCCTGTATGTCACCTTGTCTTCGTTCTTAGACTCGAAGGAATATTCACTCTAAGACGTTAGATAAGGGATCAGGGGCAACTTGGGCCGTTTAGTTAACTAAGCAGTGGGTATATTGTTATACCAGTTAGCCCTTAATTAATCTCAAATGACCAAGTGATATATAAGTGATATGTAAGTGTCCAAAAAGTACTACATACTTCAGCACTCAATAAATACTATTGTTTTGATACTTCCACTACAAATATTATTATCCTGAACACCCTACCCCCCTAAACGACGCAAGGAAAGTGATACCGAACCCTATTTTTTTTTCCTTTGTTTTTGTGTTAATGCTGGTAGGTATTACACTATTACAAGCACCTTGTGTGGTTGTTTTGGTGGTAATATTTACAAGTATTACAACACGAAAACCGCCTTTGTCTGCAGACAAACCAACAATGTGTTCAATACTCCGTTTATGTAATTAGTCGAAACACAGGAGGTAATGCGATCACCACCTGTGTCTGCAGACAAGACAACAATGTGTTCTTGACTCCATTTAGGTAAATACTCTAAACACAGGCAGCGACACGATCACCGCCTGTGTTTGCAGACAAACCAACAATTTGTACTTAAACTCAATTCAACCAAATACACGGGAAACAGGTGGTGATGCGATCACCGCCTGTGTCTGCAGACAAACCAAAAATGTGTTCAAGACTCCGTTTGAAAAAAAATATGAGACACAGGCGGTAACGTCATCACCGCCTATGTGTGCAAACAAACCAACAATTTTTTAAAGATTTCGCTTTGCAAATACACGAGACACAGACGGTAATGCGATCAAAGCCATTGTCTTATAAAAAAACTAATAATGTGTTTCAGAATCCGTTTGAGCAAACAGGCGGTGACATGATCACCGCTTGTATCTGATGACAACATAACAATGTTTTCAAGTCTCCATATACGTAAATACACAACACGGTGATGCACTCACCGCCTCTGTCTGCAGACAAAACAACAATGTGTTCAAGACCCCGTTATAGCAAATACACGGGACACAGGTGTTGATTCAATAACCGCCTGTGTCTGCAGACAAACCTATAATGGGTTCAAGACTCAGTTTTAGAAAATACACGGGACACAGGTGTTGATTCAATAACCGCCTGTGTCTGCAGACAAACATATAATGGGTTCAAGACTCAGTTTTAGAAAATACACGAGACAGTCAGTGACGCAATCACAGACTTTGTCAGCAGATAAACAAACAATTTGGTCAAGGCTCCGTTTTAGCAAATACATGGTACTGAGGTAATGACACGGTCACCGCCTGTGTCTTCAGAAAAAAACAGAAAGTGTTCAAAACTCCAATTGAGTAAATTCCAGAAGGGCTCAACGTGTGCGGTCACCATTGCGTCACACTTAACCCTGAGAAATTCGTGCTTGCGCAAGATACTGTTCAACCCTGCTGTGTATACCTACAATTCATTAGAGAGTTCCCTACGCCCCGCAACATCACTGACGTATGTGCTTGGTTTGGTGTGGTGAACCAAGTCAGCTATGCATATAGTATGTCAGATAAAATATTGTCATTTCGTGAACTACTCAAACCCTCAACACCCTTACGAAGGGATATAGAACTGGATGCACAGTTTGAGGATTCGAAAGCCGCTATCGTGAGTGACATCAAGGAAGGCGTGAAGATTTTTTACAAGAACAAACCAACTTTTTTGGCAACAGAGTGGTCCAAAGCAGGAATTGGATTTTTAGCTCTTTCAGAAAGATTGCCACTGCCCGGCTAAGAGCTTTTCTGCTGCAAAAGTGGCTGGAGAACCACCCTAATCGGCAACCAT
>JAPQNM010001553.1:0-23397 GCA_029783475.1 Metacarcinus magister | reverse complement strand
AAAACCCACAATCTGTAAAAAGATGATAAATAATTAGTAGTTCTTATCCTGGCGAGGTCGCCAATATGTCAGGGCCGAGGTGACTACCATCCAGCAAACATTGAATAAGCGGACAAATATTGGGCCACTATCAAATTTCCGATATTGTTCATGATGGGCCATAATGTCATGATTTATCGGTCCGATTAATAAAAGTTATCCGGATGCACAGCGGCCCAGTAATGGTGAACAATCTGGACCATACTGGGTATACTGGAAGCCATATATACCCACCATATTTAATGGGCCATTATTGTATATGTAAAGGGAAAAAGTTAAAATTTTTGAGATTGATATCGGACCAGCATCATTCCGACGTCTTGGATCCCCACTCCCGATATCTATCCAGCATCATGATGCCAGTCTAAGACCTTTACTAATTTATTTTCACTTATACAATGATCGGTACCTCTGCATATATATATATATATATATATATATATATATATATATATATATATATATATATATATATATATATATATATATATATATATATAAAGTAAACTATTACTGCACATGTGTAGTACAAAGTACTGATTATAAATAGACCACAAAAAGTAACAATTTGTCATAAAAAAGGAAGAAAAAAAGTTGCAAGCATAATATAATAGCACACCACGTTGGCACCAATCTCCGTCACATCAGCCCTTGAGCCTGTGGTGAATAAAAATTCACTACCCCAGGGCACAGGGCCAGAATGACTTCTGAGTTGCTAATTTATCTTACCCAGTTTACATCAACATGATAAGGAAGATGAACTGCTGAGTGGGCTGCACACCAACTGCCAAGGCCGGAATTCAAACCCGGGCCAGCAGATTCACAGCTTGGCATGATGTCATAAGACAATAACAATGAATTAGCATTTTAATAAAATGTACGTACAGTTGTGGGCAAGTTTCTTTCCACTCGAGGCATCATCCAGACAAGGCCACTAATCAAGATTAATGCATCATAACTCCCCATGTGACATTGTTTGTTGACAGAATTGGTCTAAGTGTTGCCATGGGTAGAATGAAACTATCGTCTGCAACTGTACATACTCAGCATACCTTTCATGTACAAGATATTAACATATAGTCCAGTATGAGATGAACAAGGGATTGACAGAGATGGTAGCAATGTACAGTCAGTGACTAAAATCTTGACCCTGAATTTTTTCATGACCTTGATTTGTGAAGCATTATATGAGTTTTGTGTTTCTATAGTAGGGAGCTCATAATATTTCGTTTCTCCCAAGTTTTAGTCACAATTAAACACCTTTTTTTTGTAATTACAGGAAAAAAAATTTAGAGACCAACTATAATTTATAAAAATTTATTACAGAAATAAAGAATGATGTTGAAAAGTTATAGTAATGGCTAGTGAGACTGACTAGGTATAATGTTTCCATAGCCTTAGACACTCTTTCCTTTATTTCTAAAGTATAAAAAATAAATTCCTTTTTGCTTGATTAGATAAAGTAAATAAATAAATTCCTTTTTGCTTGACTAGATGAAGTAGCAGTAATGTCTAGTAAGATTGACTAGGCATGAGGCTTTCTATTCCTTCAAGCAATGCTTTGTTTCCGTAGTAAAAATAAAAATTCCTTTTTGCAAAGGAAAATATGCTTCCTGTGATACAATAATTCTAAGCTTTTTGTTATTATGAAATGTCCTTGGTATAGTTGTGGACATATGAAATAGAAACACCCCTTCCACCAGCAAGGTGGTGTAATGCTCGCCACACCTGGTAACATTGCTAGGAAGGGAACTTCAGGTTTGATTTGGTGGTTAGGGAGAACCGAACACTTCATCATTGACGCTGAGCACATTTATTGGGGGTAACAATTTAAACAATAACCCACCAAAAAGTCTACTAATAATGGCATGTCATGATTATATTAATTTTTTTTTTTTTTTTACACAATGCACCACATAAATAATGGCAGTTAATATGAATAGCATGAATTTCAAGAGTGGTTTAGTTTTGCGTCATGAACAATGCATATTGGAAGAAAAAGCTAATTATATTGTTAGCCAGGACACTTTATATACCAGCAGTACGTAATTGTGCTTAGCGTCAACGATGAAGTGTTCAATTCACCTTATAGCAACCAAACGAAACCTGATGAAGTTACATTCTTAGCAATGTTACCAGGTGTGGCTAGCATTACACCACCTCGCTGTGGGACGGGGTGTTTCTGTTTCATATGTCCACAAATGTACATACATGGTACTAGATGAAAACATGAAGAAAACATTTCATTAAAAAAACTATTACTTGTGACCCACCACAGACTTTTCTACACTTAGAATAAGTACAACTTAAATCAAATTATGCTACCATGATTTATGCCAAAAATAGAGGGGGGAGAAAAAAAAAAGAAAGAAAAAAGAAAATAGTACTCAAAAAAAGGAAATCATAACAGCAGTTCACATAAGGATTCAATCAGATGCAGACGCTTCGTTAGCCCCAGTAACTTTGATACGCCGCAAACGTCCCCCACTTCTGTCTCCAGCATTCCTCAAGTAATTCCTGAGAGTTCTCCCAATCTCATCCTCATTTGTTGACAGATGTGATTTGTAGAGTAGCACACCTGTCAATAAAATGATCAACTCAACATTTTTTGTCTAAAGTACAGTTTAACAATCTATCCCTATTGAAGAAAAAAACTTACTTGTAATGACTGAGCAGAGTTTTGTAGTCTTAAAGGCCCTCTTAACTTCATTTGACTTTGTTTTCCAACCCAGCCTTCCTTCCCAATTCAACTTATTCTGCAATGCATTAGTCATTGTTGCATCAACAAAGAACTTCACTGCTACCTTGAAATTAGTCCCACCGAGCAAGCTGAGCCTCTGTTTCTGGAAAAAAAAAGAGCTTGTGAAAAACAATTTCTATACAGTGTAGAATTTTCAACAAGAAATTATGAAAAAAAAGTTAACTTCAAAGAATGAAAGCAAAAGGCTGATTAATCACAGGATATTTTTCAAGCCTTTCAGCTACTTAATACCATCACTTTGAGGTAACTGAACTTATCAAAATAGAGCATACAAGCATCTATCAAACAGAAGATACTTATACTTAAGGTTTGATCCTGTCGTGCAAGCACAGTTTATAAACATGTCTGAATTCAAAGTGTTTCTGAGGAACACAGTCAGTACTGTACTACTTAAGAATTCATGTTTTATGTGGCACCTTTACAGTAAATTTCTTAAGTACCTCATCTAGCTCCAAAGGATATTTTTTATCATACATTATAAAACGAAATCTCAACCTTATTGTATGTGAAATCACTCAATAGTTTTTATATTGTATAGTAAGATCAGCCACAATAAAAACACCAAACACTGAGATAATATATATCAACAAAATATTTATAATTATTGTACCATGAGGGCCTTGAAATCTGAATCTTCATGTAGTCTTTTATCTACTTCATCAAAGTTTTCCAATGACTCAATTGGAATGATTTCTCTTAAACTGCAAAACTCATCTTCTCCCGCTTGCATGCATTCATTTTCTCTCTTCAAGGTTTTAAATAAATGGTGCATTGATGCTATAGTTTTCCCTTGATCTTCAACAGTAGCAAGACACTTGGACACTGCATGCAGTACCGTCTTCTGCACTTTGTAAATTTCTTTTAACACTGAAATTTGAGGAATGTGATTAATAGTATGATATACATTAGAGATGGAACAAATGTATATTTTTTGCATTTGCTAATGCAAATATTTGTTTTAATATTCGCGAACACGAATACGAATACTGCATTCCAATCCAAATTTCATCTTTAAAGTACCAGTAAATTATAATTTCTTAGTATCGTAACTGAATTGTATGAATATATGGGGGATTTTACATCAGCCAAATTTGATTTCTATTCCTTTATTGAGTTAATTTTGAATATAATGTATAGATTGTGCCTTATTTTGCCCCTCAAGTGATAACTGTGCCTCCCAAGCGGCCGCTGAGTTCCAGTGCGAGTCTTAGCAGAAAGGCTAAGCCAGCTAGAGTGCCAATTACACTCGCACAGCAGGTAGAAATTGTTAAGAGGCACAAGAGTGGTGAGAGAGTTTTAGATTGGTGAGTGTTATGCCCGTTTTAAATGTTTAAATAATATGAAATAGTTTTCTTCATATGCTGTTTTCTTTCAGGTTGCTTTGTCAACAGTTCTGTTATATGAACACGTTTGTTGGGTTTGGTATTGTATATTTTAACTTTGGTATTATTCGTTTCAGCTTGAAAAGTTACCTTTGCCAAGAGTCACTGAACCTAACCCCTTTTTTTGCCATTAGTTATGGTGTTTCGTTATACGATAATTCACTATACGAACAATTCCAATGCAACCTCACTACTCGTGTCATCGGAACCTTCCTGTAGTCTTAAATTTTACTATTTTGAGAACATATTTCAATAAAAAATAGAAAGCAGTTATAAAAGTAATTAAATCATAAATAGCTAAGATACAAATATATATATATATATATATATATATATATATATATATATATATATATATATATGTATATATATATATATATATATATATATATATATATATATATATATATATGTATATATATATATATATATATATATATATATATATATATATATATATATATATATATAAGCTACAGGTAGCTAAAAGTTTAAGAATTCCTTTTCACTAAGAAACCAAGAAAAAAATAAACTACGTACATATAAGAACATAAGAAATGAGGAGACTGCAAGAGGCCAGTTAATGACCTACACGAGGCAGCTCCTTGCCCCCCACCCTTGGAATAATCCAATATTTAGCCATCCCACCTGTCATCCCTATCCATACTCTGATCCAACCGTCTTTTAAAGCTATCTATTGACTCAGCACTTACTACGTGTCTACCCAGCCTATTCCAATCGTTCACCACTCTGTTAGTGAACCAATATCTACCTATGTCTGTCCTGAATCTAAGTTTTTCTAGCTTGTACCCATTTCCACGTGTCCTATCCTGACTACTAAATTCTAAAACCTGATCAATGTTACCCTTATTAATTCCTTTTACCCATTTGAAAACCTCAATCAAATCTCCTCTTGCCCTCCTTCTCTCTAGGGAGTGGAGATTAAGACGTTTTAACCTATCTTTGTAGGGTAAATTTCTCAGCCCCTGAATCATCTTGGTCATTCTTCTCTGGACTGCCTCCAAGGAGCCTATATCTTTCCTATAATAAGGGGACCAAAACTGAGCTGCATAATCTAAGTGGGGTCTTACTAGCGCTAAATACAACCTCAGAATGACCTCAGAACTCCTATTTGTCACACACCTACTAATAAATCCCATTATCTTGTTGGCTCTATTTCTAGCTATAATACACTGTTCCCTGGGGCGCAAGTCACTGCTTATTTGAACTCCTAAGTCCCTCACACTATATGACTTTCCTAAGGTATTGTCATTTAATGTGTAGTCTACAGACCTATTACCTTTACCTACACTCATAATGCTACACTTGTTAACATTAAACTGCATCTGCCATTTCTCTGACCACTCGTACAGCCTATTTAAGTCATCCTGCAGCATCCTAGCATCATCTAAATTCTTTACCGGTCTTCCTATCTTTGTGTCATCGGCAAATTTACTGATATCACTGTTTATTCCTGTCTCTAAGTCATTTATATAGATTATGAATAACAATGGTCCTAGTACTGATCCTTGTGGTACCCCACTAGTGACATTACCCCATTCTGATTTCTTCCCATTAATCTGTACCCTCTGTTCCCTACTAGTAAGCCATCCCCTAATCCACTCTAGTAACTTCCCACCTATGCCATGAGCCTTGACTTTACTTAACAGTCTCCTATGGGGTACTCTGTCAAAGGCTTTACTGAAGTCCAAATAAACTTTATCATACTCGTTCCCCTTATCTATGGTTTCAAATACTTTCCTATAGAAGGATAATAAATTTGTCAGGCAGGACTTCCCCTTGCTAAAACCATGTTGACTATGTCTAATTAGCTTGTGTTCATCTAAATGTTTTCTAATTGCCCTTGCTATGATAGCTTCTAACATCTTGCCTACCACTGATGTTAAACTAATTGGGCGGTAGTTACTACTTTCTGGCTTATCTCCTTTCTTGAATATAGGAACTACATTTGCCTGCCTCCATAGCCTAGGAACTACTCCTGTGTCTAGGGATTTTCTAAAAATCATCGCAATGGGTTCAACGAGTTCTTCTCTACATTCCCTAAGAATCCTCGGAAAAATGTCGTCCGGCCCTGGAGATTTAGTCTTTTTAAGTCTATTTATTTCCTTATTTCCTTGCTAACTACTTCCCTACTTATGACTATTTCGCTTAATTTATCAACCTCTTGTCCCCTAAAGATCTGTACTGGCTCCAGTTCCCTACCCGACTCTTCCTGAGAAAATACGGACAAGAAGTATTTATTTAATTCCTTACTAATTTCCTCACCATTTTCTATCAAGCTGCCATCCATTCCTTTAAGAGGTCCTATTCTTTCCTTTGTTTTAGCCTTGTACAGCTGATAGAATCCCTTTGGATCCTTCTGGGCATCTCTAGCTATCCTAACCTCATAATTCCTCTTTGCAGTCCTAATATCCTTTTTAACTTTCCTAGCTAGGTCATTATACTGCCCTACTACCTGTACTTCTCCCCTTTTAATTCTCCTATAGAGTCCCCTTTTTAATCCAATTTCCCTTCTAATGCTGCTATTCATCCATTTTGGATCATTTCTATTTGACCTAATCCTCCTCTTAGGTATACTAGGTTTTTACTAGGTTTATATATACTGTTCCTGCCCTGTATGAATTTCCCTAACTATGCTATTATAATGTAATTCTACCTCAATGTTTTGATCCTCCTCTCTGCCTACTCCTATTCCCTCCCAATCTATACTCTGGAGGTGGTGTCTGAGGCCCTGGTAATTGGCTTTTCTAAAATCTGGTACTAAAGCAGTGTTTTGTTCTATCTCCCTCTTTGCATTAATCTTGAATCTAATTTCGTGATGGTCACTAACATCAAATCTAGCTCCTATCTCAACCTGACTGACCAAAGTTTCATTATTCGTGAAGACCAGATCTAAAATATTTCCCTGTCCCGTTTGTTCCCTTACAAG
This sequence comes from Metacarcinus magister, assembly GCA_029783475.1. Lineage (NCBI taxonomy): Eukaryota > Metazoa > Arthropoda > Malacostraca > Decapoda > Cancridae > Metacarcinus > Metacarcinus magister. Next base: position 16,265 of record JAPQNM010001553.1, on the reverse strand, counting down.
TTGTGTGAAAAAAACCATCCTGGACGACATTTAAGAATTCCTCCGAGCACCCGTCTCCTGTCATACTATCCCAGTCTATTCTCCTATAATTAAAGTCCCCCATAATGCACACATTATTATACCTAGATGCTCTTGCAAGCTCCTGCATCAGGGGTGCACTAGCTGCTTCGTCTAAATCCGGAGGTCTATATATAATCCCTACAACAAACTTTTTCCCTCCTATAATAATGTCAATCCATAATGATTCCGTATTCCTATCTGTTTTTATTGTGGTATTGACATAGCTATTTAATGTGTTTCTAACGTACAGTGCCACACCTCCCCCTCTCCTCCCTACTCTATCCCTGTGAAAAAAAGTGTACCCATCTATTCCTACTTCAGGTAAGAAATGTTTGCCTGCAATATTTAACCAAGTTTCTGTAATACCTATAATATCTAACTCTTCTACACATGCAATACCTCTAAGTGTGTCTATCTTATTTATTACACTTCTACTGTTTGTATAAAAGACACTAAGTTCATGTACCTCCCTCTCTTTACCCCGTCCTTTGTCACTATTACCCTTACCTCTGTTAATATTTAGTTTCCCTGACTGGACTGCCTAACTGCCCTCTCAAGACACTCACTAAGCTCCTGCACCCCCTTCCTACTGAAGTGTACACCATCCCTGGCATACAGCTCCTGTCTCCCATAAAACCTGCTCCACTCATCCATAAAACCTACCCCATCCTCTCCACACATCCTCATCAACCTCTCGTTGAGGCCAAGGGCATGTGAGAGCCACCAGCCTCTAACCCCCTGTCTGGGGAGCACCCCTGACACTATACACCTCCTACCACTCTCCTTTATCTCCCTCAGAAGCTCCCTATACCTATCCACTAGCTCCTCTGACCTTACCCTGCCTACATCGTTCACTCCCACGTGAACCACCACTAACGCCTCCTTTCCCGTCCCCTCCACTACCCTCCTGTATCTCTCTGTCACGTCCTGCACTCCAGCCCCAGGAAGACAACACGTCATCCTCCTCTCCCTGTCGGCCTCACAGAAAGTCTCATCTAAATATTTAATCCTTGAGTCTCCCAGAACTAACACTTCCTGCGACCCTTCTAACCTTTCCCTGTTCTTCCTCACCTTCCCACCTTCCTTCCTCTCCTTCCCATCTAACTTCCTCCTCACTATCTTCGCCTTGGGTGTCCTGTCCCCTTCTCCTGCTACTTCTATCACGACCTCTTCCTCCTCCTGTGCAGCTAACAACCCAAACTTGTTGCTACACTCCACCTCACACAGGGGAGGAAATTCCACCTCACACAAGGGAGGGTTCACCCTCCCTTTCCCTCCCCTATCCACACCCCTCCAACTATCCCCCCCCTGTCTCTGACCTGACGCTAACTTCCCGCCTTACCTCTTGCATCTGTTGCCTCGTCTGTGCCAACAAAACTTTCACTTCCTTAACCTCCTCCTCTAAAGCTACATTTCTAGCTAACACTTCACACAACTTACATTCACTTACCATCCATTGTCTCTCCATTCCACAGGAACCACACCTCACTACTCCACCCTCCATACCTGTAACCCCCTCGCCTATATTGAGTACAACACACTCAGCCATCTAAATAATTTTGCCCAAAAATACACACAAAACACAATAAAATACTTGTTATGGTAACAATATAGCCTGGTATCCCTTGTGTTGACGCACTAAAACACAATAAAATATCTGTTATGGATAAATACAACCTGGTATCCCTTGTTAGCGCGAGCAAGTAGCAGCACGTCCTCCTCTGAGCAGGTCAGGTTTGAGGGATGTACTGGAGCTGCTCTCTCTCATCTGCAAGTCACTTTTTAAGTCCAGTCTCTCAGTTGTGGCATTCATCCTCTTCAGGGGATATGAAGGAGTGTATATGTCATCTAAATTATCTAATTCTGGAGGTGAAGGCAGACTCTTATCCCGAGGAAGGATCAAAGCTGAACACGAGTCATCAGAAGAAGACTGAGGGCTCCATGCCCTTTTCCCATGAATTATGGAGGAACAATTTTATATATTCTATGTCTGTCTACATCTCTTCAGTCTAATTTTTCAGAAAATCGCATTTTTATACCTAAAATGTATTGATCATGTAATTTTATGTTCATATGTACTCCACACTATTGTGATACTGAACAACAATCATTGCAGAATTATTAGGGTCAGAGTACACACGTTTCTTACTTTCTTTTTCCTCGTCCATATTCCATGTCACTCTGAAGATCAGAGGTTATTTCTGCCTTCTCACACAGTCTTCGTGCCTCACTGTAGTCACCTGATACATGAAAATATATAGTTTAAAGAAAATCATCACTGTAGTCAACTAACAAATAAAAATATATAATTTAGAGAAAATATCTTAAAATCACACTTGTTCACCCATATCACAAAAATCTCCTCAGTATGAGTGTGGCCCTTTCTGTGCAACTGGAGAATGCCTTTAAGAAATATACAAATGATAATGGGCTGGGGGCAGTGCAAGGCCTGACAGAGCATACCTATATACTCAGTATAGGTATTTTGCTACCAACATTGTACATACCTGCATCTACAGTAACAAATACAAAAAAATTTACTTTAAACATTTTTTTTCAGACTTAATCACATCGGCTTACTGAAAGAGGGTTGGGCAAAAGTTAATAAGTTAATGATGTAAGTAGTGTCAAACAGCTGAGATCATATGGTCACATGTTATAAATTAGGTAATGGTGTTGCATACAAAAGGTGGTTATAATGTGTAAACCTGTACTGCTGCTAACATTGCTAAGTAGTGCTCTGGTTCATTAGCAATTTGCAAGGGATCAGCAGTATAGTCATTGGCCGCTTTTAAAATAAAAGTTGGAGAGGGTAGTTATTTACGAGAAAGAGGAGACAGTTTCTCCAGCTCAAAGTTTGATATGCACACAGAAAAAGAAAAAAAAACACTCTTTAAAATTATAAGAACTGGGAGATGTCCAGGGTTATCAGGCTACACATTTAATGCATAAAGGTCTCCGACAGTTTGGTTCCACCAGCAAACACATCTGGACGTAAAGGGTCTAGTGGTCTGGAGGACAGTAATGAGTGCAACATTTAAGATAGAGACTGAGATGTCAGCATATCAGTAGTTGATGTTAAGGATAAAGGGGGTAGAGACAGGATTGAAAGAGTGGAAAATAGTCAGTGAGGGTTGAAAGGGGTGCAGGGTTGAAGAGTAACAATGATAGTGAAAGAAAGAGGCAGAGGATGAGGGTTAGACAACAGATAGGGCTGTGATAGGGCTGGCAGTCACAACCGTGACACTGGTTTGTGCTGGAAAGGTCCAAGGGGATGAGTCCTTAACATTTATTGAGTCAATTTGTATGTGGTCCATCCAGCAGAAAGAATTAGAGTTCTGGCTCTCATTATTGACCATGGTGAGCTTGGGGTTACGCAGGGAAAAATAAATGGCTGACATCCTCAAAACTCCTAGAGGGATGGAAGGGCTTAAGTAAGTAAACCAAGGCCACTCACGGTTGGTTCACAGCCAGCCTCTTACTTTTTCGGCATGGCTCTCACACCTTAGGATGCAAGGCTGGAGGAAGAGGGTGGTGAAGTAAAGGGTGAAAGTGGACACCAGAAGAAAAACCTATACAAAATTGGTCGAGTTGAGGGCAGAGTCCCAAGGCAGGGGAAAGAAATTTCCTCTCTACATAGGGTCCCAGCCTCTATCACCAATGCTTCCCTCATCATGATAACAAGTATGGTCACAAAAGAAAAAAAAAAAGAACTTGAGTTACATTTTCATCACATTTACACTGTTAACACCTCGGAATTTCATGAAAATTTGTACATAAAGGTTTTCGGTCATACTGAACACGAATCTGGACTCAGTTTCATCATTACTATAATAACAAACATTAAAAAAATATAGAGAAAAATTAAGGGATACAGGAAATATTTTCATTATTCCCGTTACCACACCTCATATTCATTATTATTATTATTATTATTATTATTATAATAGTATTTATTCATCATTATGGTGATGGTGGTGATGGTGGTGGTGGTGGTGGTGAGGGAAATTCTCTCTCTCTCTCTCTCTCTCTCTCTCTCTCCCTCCCTTGAGACCAGAGGTCAGGCCTTATAATCCTCCATCCTTTTGGTGACCGGGCGCTGTACCATGGCCCGTTTAGCTACCTCTGTCGCTCAGTTTATTTACAACTTTTTTTTTCCATCACTCATTATTGCCTTCCAGATCGCATTATACTGATATTTTTTGGCACTTATTGTTAGCAAATTTATTCACGATGACATTTTAGTTTCCTTTTTGAAGTGTAAGACTTCATACAAGGAAATATTAAGGAAACAATGGAGTGATATCAGGTGTCTAATTTTTCACGACACTCAGCCTGTCATTGTCAACCAATCATCTAGCACGGTGTGGTGATGGCCAGCCTCTTATCCCAGTAGGAGGGGCATCCTCCGCCTTCGATTTTTGTATAGAGTATATCATGTCATCACTCAACAAATGAACATCGCGCGTCATAACATCAAGTGAAGGTTTGTGTTATTAGTATTTTATTTTATTTGAACAAGAAAAAGCTTTCGTATTTCTAAAGTATCTATATTCAACAATCTTACCTAGAATTTACCCCAATTATTTAGTGCATTTCTAAAATGCATAAGAAAACTAAGAATCACTTGGAATTGTTCATGACTAAAATTGAACGAAACAAGTAATTCCATGTCAAAAATATTCGACAGATGATAGACATATATCATAAGCAGAGCGTTATCGATAGGTAAAACTGTTACATTTTTATCTTGTAATTCTTATAATGATGAGTGTTACACGAGCGTTGACACTAACGACCACCATCACAAGTACTGCTCCAGTGTTGACACTAATGACCACCATCACAAGTACTGCTCCAGTGTTGACACTAACGACCACCATCACAAGTACTGCTCCAGTGTTGACACTAATGACCACCATCACAAGTACTGCTCGAGTGTTGACACTAACGACCACCATCACAAGTACTGCTCGAGTGTTGACACTAACGACCACCATCACAAGTACTGCTCCAGTGTTGACACTAATGACCACCATCACAAGTACTGCTCCAGTGTTGACACTAATGACCACCATCACAAGTACTGCTCCAGTGTTGACACTAATGACCACCATCACAAGTACTGCTCCAGTGTTGACACTAACGACCACCATCACAAGTACTGCTCCAGTGTTGACACTAACGACCACCATCACAAGTACTGCTCCAGTGTTGACACTAACGACCACCATCACAAGTACTGCTCCAGTGTTGACACTAACGACCACCATCACAAGTACTGCTCCAGTGTTGACACTAACGACCACCATCACAAGTACTGCTCCAGTGTTGACACTAACGACCACCATCACAAGTACTGCTCCAGTGTTGACACTAACGACCACCATCTATATAAATGACTTAGAGACAGGAATAAACAGTGATATCAGTAAATTTGCCGATGACACAAAGATAGGAAGACCGGTAAAGAATTTAGATGATGCTAGGATGCTGCAGGATGACTTAAATAGGCTGTACGAGTGGTCAGAGAAATGGCAGATGCAGTTTAATGTTAACAAGTGTAGCATTATGAGTGTAGGTAAAGGTAATAGGTCTGTAGACTACACATTAAATGACAATACCTTAGGAAAGTCATATAGTGTGAGGGACTTAGGAGTTCAAATAAGCAGTGACTTGCGCCCCAGGGAACAGTGTATTATAGCTAGAAATAGAGCCAACAAGATAATGGGATTTATTAGTAGGTGTGTGACAAATAGGAGTTCTGAGGTCATTCTGAGGTTGTATTTAGCGCTAGTAAGACCCCACTTAGATTATGCAGCTCAGTTTTGGTCCCCTTATTATAGGAAAGATATAGGCTCCTTGGAGGCAGTCCAGAGAAGAATGACCAAGATGATTCAGGGGCTGAGAAATTTACCCTACAAAGATAGGTTAAAACGTCTTAATCTCCACTCCCTAGAGAGAAGGAGAGCAAGAGGGGATTTGATTGAGGTTTTCAAATCGGTAAAAGGAATTAATAAGGGTAACATTGATCAGGTTTTAGAATTTAGTAGTCAGGATAGGACACGTGGAAATGGGTACAAGCTAGAAAAACTTAGATTCAGGACAGACATAGGTAGATATTGGTTCACTAACAGAGTGGTGAACGATTGGAATAGGCTGGGTAGACACGTAGTAAATGCTGAGTCAATAGATAGCTTTAAAAGACGGTTGGATCAGAGTATGGATAGGGATGACAGGTGGGATGGCTAAATATTGGATTATTCCAAGGGTGGGGGGCAAGGAACTGCCTCGTGTAGGTCATTAACTGGCCTCTTGCAGTCTCCTCATTTCTTATGTTCTTATGTTCTTATGTTCTTATGTTCATTACAAGTACTGCTCCAGTGTTGACACTAACGACCACTATCACAAGTACTGCTCCAGTGTTGACACTAACGACCACCATTACAAGTACTGCTCCAGTGTTGACACTAACGACCACCATTACAAGTACTGCTCCAGTGTTGACACTAACGACCACCATCACAAGTACTGCTCCAGTGTTGACACTAACGACCACCATCACAAGTACTGCTCCAGTGTTGATGTAATGCCCGAAATCTTTATGTCTTGTACAGTACCCCCCCCCCTACCATTCTTTAAATCAGTTTTCTATGAAAAGAAAATTATTTCCTTATATTAGCTTAAATAACATTAATTTCCAATTAAAATCAAACTCCATATCTTAAAGTAATTAACTTAACTAGATTTCCCTTCATAAGTTTGATAAGACAAAAGATGATGTAACATCTTATTAACCTTACCCAAACACAGTTTTCGCGCCAAATCCCAGTGAGTTATCTAATGAGCACGGTTTTTCTCATGTATTAGTTGAAATCAAGTTCATTAGCTTAAATAGTAACACTTTTTCTACACCAAAATTAATTCTATATAATTTAGTAATAATCTCATATCTCAATGATCTGTAATTATAGAAATCAAATGTAAGAAAAATTCTTAATGAGTCACCCTTATAGACGCTATCCTGCCTTCGCGGGAATCCATTGTTAAGCTCAGTCCGCGTCTCTTCCCCCCCACGATCAGGTCTGTGTTGAGTGTTACGTAAACATCTCTTAATATTTCCTAAATCCTTAGTCATTCAGTGTTCTCATGTATTCAATAATCTTCCCTTTGAATATGTAAAGTCATTTAAAGCCCCTTTTAAGGCTGATTATTAATTAATAATAGCAACTCTTCCATTTTTATTATGGGGCTGCATCTGAGACCGCATGGTTCTCTTTCCGCCCTTGAATATGTTTCATTGGTCATTATATATCCCTTTCACCTTAATATTTATGTAATATTGTTCAAGTATTATCCCCTTTGAGTGTGTTGGGAGTGTATTGTTTAACTGAGTCCGCGTCTCTTCCCCCCCACGATCAGTTCCACCTCAGTGCCACACCAACACATATTCACACACACACACACACACACACACACACACACACACACACACACACACACACACACACACTCACACACACTCACTCACATTGGTTTCCCCATTAGATGTTTGTCTTAGTTTGATCATATGTTTTGATTACGAAATAAGTCGGGAAAGTGAAGATTAACATGTGGAGTGACCACCAGTTCATATTGAGGTCTTTTGTACCCGATAACTGAATAATTGCACTGTATGTTAACTTGTGGAAAAGGATGTGAAAAGTTAGTTTCGTTTTTCTCTTGTTGGTAAATAATAATTATACAAAGAAAATTAGAAGTTATTTCATTCGTGACATATGTCTCCCCCAGTGGTAACCAGAGTGACTCCTTGTGGCTAAGGTTGATTACTACCAAAATTACAACAATATTGACCAGTGGCCAACTTTCGAAAGGGTTCCTACTTCCCTCATAGTAGGTGGTGGCAGCGAAATACCGACCCGCTTAATAACATCATATATAAACCCCAGAGCATGACCGGGAGGTGGTAATAAATGGTAATCATAACAGCATAATAATTAAAATAAACACAAATGTCGAGAAGTATCCGCCCCCGGCATGACATTGACACTAACGACCACCATCACAAGTACTGCTCCAGTGTTGACACTAACGACCACCATCACAAGTACTGCTCCAGTGTTGACACTAACGACCACCATCACAAGTACTGCTCCAGTGTTGACACTAACGACCACCATTACAAGTACTGCTCCTCATCACTTATTCGGAAACATATAATTTTTTTCAAATCAATCTGTACAGTGTCCGTGTTACCTTGAGCAACCTTGAATCTGCCTGGCGTCTCCTCCTTGGCAGCGTTGGAATGAAGGTGATGCTGGTGGTGCAGTCTGACGCCATCTGGAATACATAGGTTACCTTTCATTATGATGTTACGGGTTACAATACACTTCACATCAGGTTGTCATTAAGGGAGGTGTAAAGGCTCATTCACACCTATCAGTGACGTCACAGTGCCGCGTCCGCTCAGTCCAAGGATCCTTGGCTCAGTCCGTCAGTGTCAGTTCCGTCTCCGTGCCGTGAAATTGAATATCGTCGCCACCGATATTTTTGAGTTTTTCACGGACGTCGAACGAGTTTATCAACATAAATGAATGATGAACTACTGATTGAATTCGTTCGCAATCATCCAGTTTTGTGTGATTTGTCACGGCCAAAGTATATGGACAGCAGTTTCAAACAAAGTATTTGGAATAATATAGGACGAGAAATACAAGTAGATGGTAAGTACTTTCTTTTTATTTCTATAGTTGATATATTAATTTCTTAGTAACAATATCAAATATGTAATATTCTTCATTTCTTAGTAATGTTGCGGCGACGCATTTAGCATGTAAATAGTTATTGTAAGTGTAGTTGTGTAGAGGCAGGGAGCGGTGGGTCACTCAGGCCTCCCTGGGGATGTAGGGGTCCGTGTGAGAGTTGACATGTGTCAGAGATAAGGCGACCTACGTATCTGTGTTTTCAGCGATACGCAGTCGTGGTGGGGTGTGTTTGAGAGACGTGGCTGGTTGTTGGGAGGAGAAGGAGCGAGGGAGTGAGAGAGTGAGGAGTGAGTGAGAGGCAGGACCTTGGAGGGAAGTGGACAGGGTGGCCGGAGAAATGGCGCCCTGGCTTCCTTAGGGGCCTGCCCTCGCTAAGGGAGTGCATGGCTGTGTGGAGGTTGTTGCCTGACTCCTGGACGCGTGAAGGGCATGGTACCTTGGAGGGAAGTGGAGAGGGTGGCCGGAGAAATGGCGCCCTTGCTTCCTTAGGTTTCGCCTTCGCGAGGGGGGTGGGTGGCCAGCATGGCTGTGTGGAGGCTGTGTGTTCTGGGTGAACCTCTTGTGGGGAACTCTGTGCCCTGAGGCTGTAATGTTGTTCTGTACCCTGTAAGCGTGTTGTTTGTAAATATACCAGGAAAGGAATAGTGTTGTCTGTGTGTGATTTGTGTTAAAAACACCCCTTTTCCCGTCTCGCCAACCCCCGCTACACGAGCCCCAGGAGAGCGTTACCTCAGGTAAGGAGAGGTAACGTGTTTGGCAACACCTTGCCTATGAGGGAAGTGAAAAAGGGGGGTGTGCCGTAACAGTAACAATATCAAATATGTAATATTCTTCATTTCTTAGTAACAATATCAAATATGTAATATTCTTCATTTCTTAGTAACAATATGAAATATGTAATATTCTTAATTTCTTAGTAACAATATCAAATATGTAATATTCTGATTTCACGCAGTACGGAGTCACTACGGATATGTGTGAACAGACGTTACTGAATGGTCACTGATCTCACTAACACTGAACTGACACGGCACTGTGACGTCACTGTGATGTGAGAATCGACCTTTATGCTCTCATCAAAGTATGTATGTGTCATAATTATCTAATTAATATGGAATCTTATACTTTAATACGAGTGTAAATTGAAGAAAACACAGGTTTTTGCCAAATTTCAAAACAATTAAGAAATGTGTCTTTTTTCCTTTTAATTTATATATAAAGGATTGACGTTTAAAAAATTTGTGTGATGAATATTGTTATTCATTAAGAAGTTTCCGTAATGTAATGGTCCATTTCATTCCCTAAACACGTACATTTGTAAAATCACACTTATTATATTTTGATCTTTAATTTCGTTGCTAATATGAAAAACGATGCTTTCATAAGAAAACATATTCATGCAAATTCTAGTTTTCATAAGAGTACACTTATTGCCAAGGAATAACCTGAAGGTATCACTACAACAAATAATATGAAAAATATTTTGAAACTAAAACCTATTCATCCGGACCTGAACCAAACACACATCACACTATGGGTGAGTTCAGTGGGGTGGGGGGGAGGGGGGCAGATTTCGGCTACTGAACGCTAAAGGACAGCAATAACGTCGATGTGTTTTTTTTTTCTTTTTCGTGTTGAGATGATCAGCTGATTGATCCAACATGGCGACTTCCCTTTGCCTTATCGCCGTAGCAAATACTTACTGACTAACCTATAATAGAGTCTGCAGCAATCATAGCCGCAATAAATAAAGTGTTTAGATAGCAAGAAGAGGTGAGGTAAGAATAAAAGCCGTTAACTCCTGTGAGAGTTATGCGGTAGTAGTGACCAAGACCATGGCGACTGGGAATGTTGCTGGGCTTCTAATCGCCGCAGAAATGGATGCTGACATATCTTTAGAAGAAGTTGAAGGCATTGTAGCTGCAGAACATGCGATATTAAGACACCTATACGAGGAGAGGGAAGAAGAGAGGCCGCAAAATCCTGTCAGAGTGAGGAATTATGCGGAGGTAACAGTGCCTCTTTACTTTCAGGATGAATTCCAAAAGCACTTTCGTATGCACAGGGAAACTGTCGAGGTAAGTAGGTGCAATAACAATACTGTGAAGTATAGTGATGATGTAATTCTAATCAGCCAATCCCACGACCGTCATGTTAGTTTATATTATCCGTTGTTTCATCCCTGGTCAGGTTCAGCACTAAATAATTTAACCCTCGGAATATATCGGTGAATTCCGCAAAGCGTAGGTGTTGTTACTGGAGGAGGTTAGGTAATTTGTTTTGGTTGTTCAAATTTTGGGTATCTTAACGAAAACAACACACCTTAACCCATATTTTAAATTGGCACAGCCTGCAGGTACGGCAGCCGTACCTGTAAGTGCTCACTTAGAGATACGGCATGTGCCTAACTTTTGGGTAATCAAATCTAAAAAGCTTATATAAATGAACCAAACCGTACTTATAGAAATCTAACCTAACCTAACGTAACGTAACCTAATCTAATCTAACCGTAACCTAACGAATGCCGTATCATCATAGTACTTGCATATAGATACGGCACGTGGCTAACTTTTGGGAAGAAAGCGTATATAACCGAACATAACCGAAGCAAACCTAACATAACATAATCAACCTAACATAACTTGAAACATGCTTTACCAGGTAAATGATAAGGCACAGGCCGTACCAATAACGGATGACAACGCGGTACGATTACCGTATCTCTAAGCACTTCGTTTTTAATTTGCTTTCACTATCTCCAACATATCCAAAGGTCCCGGTTTAATTCATATCCATCATTCAATAAATCTATCAATGCTTTTAATGTTATGTTGCAACAAATATGTATAGAAATAAAATATTAACCATTAAAATATTAAAAGCATTGATATATTTATTTAAGGAGGAATATAAATTAAACCGGGACCCGTGGATATGATGTTGAAAGCCATTTTAGAATGTGTGCTAGGGTGGTTGATTTTGGTTGACAGGTACCAAAGATTTCTGACCAACCCCCAAAAAACTACCTAACCTCCTCTAGTAACAACACCTATGCTTTGCGGAATTTACTTATTTATTCCGAGAGTTAAATTTATTTGTGCTGAAACTGACCAGGGATGAAACAACGGATAATGTATACTAACATGACGGTCGTGGGATTAGCCGATTAGAATTACATTACACGACAGTCGTGTAATGTAATTCTAATCAACTAATCCCACGACTGTCATGTTAGTATACATTATTAGCAAGGATTAGCCGATTACAATTACATTAAAAGACGGTCGTGTAAAAAAACTTTTCTCATTTTGTGGACGACGGTCGTGTATATATCATTGCCCATTAGATATGCTAATGAGTGTGTCTTTGTTACAAATTACAAAAATGTATAACAATTAAACTGTCAAATTATCTAGGTATATAAAAATTATGATTATCACTATTATTGTAGATATACCATTAACATTTTTACTAAAGTATTATTATTAACATAATTAATATCATCAGTAACAGTATTATTTTTTTACTTCAACAGGACCTTTGCCGTCTCCTAGCACCACACATGACGTCCAGGGCAGTGCCAATCAACAAAAAAGTGTTGGCAACGTTGTGGTTGCTGGGAAATATTGAGTCATTCCGTGGAGTTGGGGATCGGTTTGACTTAAGTAAATCATCACTCCATTGTACTGTAATAGAAGTGTGTGATGCTTTGATGGCCATAAGACATGATTATATTGTATGGCTAATAGAGAACCAGCTGCCACAAATAGCTGATGACTTCAAAAGTAAATCAAATATGCCTGGAGCTATAGGAGCCATTGATGGGACTCATATACCTATTCCAGGTCCAACATTATACAGAGCCTCATACATCAACAGGAAAGGTTTCCCCAGCATGCAATTACAAGCTGTCTGTGACAGCAATCTTAGATTTTTAAACACTCACGTAGGTTGGCCAGGATTTGTTCATGATGCTAGGGTGTTTAGGAATTGCGAATTGCACACTTTATTAGAGAATGGTAATATTCCTAGTCAATAGCATTTACTGGGAGAGACTGTTTACGCCCTAGAATAGTACATGATTGTTCCTTACAGGGATAATGGGCATCTGCTTCCCTGGCAGACAAATTTTAATTATGTTCACGCCTCTACAAGGGTGGTAATAGAGAGCTTTTGGCCTTCTTAAGGGTAAATTTAGGCGCCTTAAAAAACTGGAAATGCGTAGTCTAGATAAGATCCCTTTGATTATTTCTGGTGCTTGTGTGCTCCATAATTTCATCCTCATGAAAGAAAACCCAGATTTAAATGTAGAGCTGCAGGACTTAAAACATGGAGCAACAAGACGTTGAAGGTGTAAATGCAGAGCCACGACCACAAGACGTTGAAGGTGAAGCTGAGCCACGACACCAACAACGTGCTGCAGCAATTGCAAAGAGGGATCAGTTGGCCCTTCAATTGGCTAGATTTATGTGAAATATTCAAACCATATGTCCTAAAATTCACAGCAACTATTCTACTAATGTATATCTTTCTCAACATATTTTCACCCTGCCTTTATAGGTGTTAAAACCATTTCAGTATTTATATAAAATTTTAATGAAATAGAATATAAAAAATATTGCATGTTTCTTTGGTAAACATCTAAACATTATAATGAAATGTTTATGATTATAAATAAAATTTAAATTAATATCTCAGATTATAAAAGTAAAAATAGCAAACATACAACCTTAAACATTAATTAATCCTAATATATACAAAAACATGAACATTTAGTACAAATGGAACATATGAAAGGGAGACTGCAGTGTGTAAAAATTAAAAATAAATGTGAGTGTATTTACCTAACATGTATTACTGAGTGTCACCTTTGTCTGTGTGTTTTTTTGGTATTGTGTCGAAAAGTAATTTAAATGAGGTTTGAAGGGTGTAATTTATTTGTGATAAAGCCTGCATTTGTTGTCTGTGGTGTAATTAATTTTGTCTTTGCGTCTGTTCATGTTGGTGTGCAAGTTGTGTAGCAAATGTCTGTAGCAATGAGTTGTGTGCATTTGCAGTCTCTCTTGCACTATCCCTAAATTGGCGTAGTTCTGCCAATTCCCTGGCTAAGTTATAGTCATCTTCTGCTGATTTCCTCTGCTTTATCCCCCGTCGCAATGTGGAGTGAGGTTGATGCACTCCACTTGAGGGAAATTGGGAGGATGTGGAAGGCGACTGTAAGGCTGGGTATGGTTGTTGAAGGATTTGAGAAGGTGGCTGAACGACTGGAGAAGATGACATTATGGCTGGAGAAGGTGGCTGAGTGAATCTGGTGACACGGTCTCTGCTGTCGTGTGTACCTGAACTTTTCCAGTTATAACTTCCCGTCCATAGGACACCTTTGCTAACTTCCACTGTGGTCTCAATCGCACATCGGTTTTCCCCAAGTTGGCCACTGACACCCATCCTTCCCCATTAATCACTCTTGTATAACTGGGAAACACACACACACCTTCTGGCACTCAGTAACCATCAGCATGCTCTAGGGGTTCCATTAACACACTGTCCACATCCACTTCCCTCAAGCTTCCCACAAACACTTTCAGCACTCGTCTGGTACCAGCAGGAACCACCAAATCCTGATGCTGCTGCACCACACCCCATCCCAACGGCTGTTGCCGGACTCTCAGTCGAGCCTCCACCGCTCGAACACACTTTCTCCACTTTTCACCCAACCCCAACGGTATCGGCCCTTCTCCCATGTTGGCCAGTCACCACTTCTGCCAACACATTCATCCCCAGCAGCACTGGCAACTGAGTTCCTTGCACCACTCCGTTCTTCCCAACACTGCGTTTTACAAAGAGGCCACAATCCTTAACCACTCTCCCCTCCACCTCCACATCCACCTTAACAAATCCCAAACATGGAATTTCCATCCCATTCGCATCTGTGATCCGAATGTCCATCCCATGAATCACAGTCTGCTGGGGGAGTAGATGCTCCTTGTACCACTCCTCTGTCACCAAGCTCACCTCCGCTCCCGAGTCAGCCATAGCCTCAGCTGACACACCATTAACCAACACCTCAGCTGCCAAAGTCTTTCCAAACAGCTTAACTTTCTTCCCCCTCTCACCCATCCTCTCAACATCCATTGTGAGGCTCCTTACCTGGCCTGTTTCAGGGGGCCCGGTAATAACCCTTGAGAACTGGCCTCTAGGCCTCAAGGGTTCCCATTTCCCGATGTCTTGGACAAAACATGCTTGAATTGTTCACATTGGTAGCCCAGATGCCCTTGGTGTCCACACACTGAACATGGAGGTGAAGAATGAGCACTCCTCACGACCCCTGCTGGTCTCCTTCCACTCTGTAACTCACTTCTTCGTAACTCAGCTTCCTCTCTAAGGATCTGGTCAGTCTCCCTAACTCTGTCCGCTGCACTTTGCACCAATTCCTCCCACTGCATTCGTGGCTGTCTCTCCCACCACTTCTGCAGTTTCACTCCAGTCTTTCTGTCTCTTAAATTCCGACAAAACCAGGTGTACAACAACCACTGTCGGTCTTCCTCCCTTCTACTCCTTACTTGCTGCATTTTTTCCTCAATTTCCAACAATGCATCTGTAAATTCCCACACACCTTCATGTTGTCGTTGAACTCGAGCCTGTAACTGTTTTTCTAACTCCACATAACTCAATTTTTGTCCAAATGCATTCTGCAGGCATGCAAATAACTCTGAGGCAGACTTCACTTGACTGTTCCTAACCCTTGTCAATGCTGGCCTTTCCAAAAATCCACACAGGTACTCAACTACTTCCTCTCCATGCAATCCCACCTGAATTATATTTTCTTTGGCATCCTTTACCCACTCATCCAGTTCATGGGCCTTTCGAAGCCGTCCAGAAAACTTAGGAAGGGTGGGTGCCTGCCTACTAAACACCATCCCCGGGGGCTGCTTACTATGCGCCATTTCTTGCCCTAGTTTAGACACAGCCACTACCAACTGCCTGCTGGCATTGAGAACGTCACTCACAGTATCAGATGGACTAATGGCACCTTCATTATTTTCCTCCATCTCCATTGAACTCACAGAAAATGTATCCTCCCCCGGTTGCACATACACAAAAGGCTCCATTCCTAACCCTCTACTGGACCCAAGCAGGAGTTGTCAATTAATAACCCAAGAGGGTGTGAAAATTACGCTCTGCTACAAACACTCTTCTAATGATGCTCAATATTTCCAGATGCATTGTGAGAATATTCGTAATAAGCACCACATACCTGCTAACTAGGAATGAGCCTCCCCAATCTCGTCCATAACCAGCAGTCTCTCTCCTCCTATCACCAAGTTTCCGCGCCTAAAATCCCCGCGTCACAACAACAAAAACAACACACTCGTCTCTTCGTAGCTCTTACGAGCCATTTAGCCGCGAAATTCAAATCCTTATTACATCTTCTTACACATA
>JAPQNM010001551.1:0-12664 GCA_029783475.1 Metacarcinus magister | reverse complement strand
ATATATATATATATATATATATATATATATATATATATATATTTAGGTTATGTTTGCTTAGATTAGGTTATATTTGTTTAGGTTCATAAAAAAACAAAAAAATAGTTAGGTTAGGTTAGGTTAGGTTAGATTACTTTTATTGAGGTTAGTTTTGTTTTAATTAGGTTAGGTTTATTGAGGTTAGTTTAGTTTTGATTAGGTTAGGCTACGTTTGGTTCAGTTAGGTTAGATTAGATTAGGTTAGATTAGGTTGGGTTAGGTTAGGTTAGGTTAATTAATCCTAATCTCAATTATAGCGATTGAGCACCTTCTTTATATGTATATTCTTATTGTTATTATTATTATTATTATTATTATTATTATTATTAAAAAAAATAAATAAATAAAAATCTGAAAATATATTATTTTTCGTGCGTGAGTGATATCACCCGCCATTGGGTTAGGTTCACTGTCAAGACAGACAGACAAAAGCACGGTAGCATGTTTGATAGATAGTGCAGCGTTAAAACTTTCACTCTCCTGTATATTATATTGACTAAGTCATTGTATATGTGTTTTTGTTGAGATTTCCCTAAAAGATCTATTCAAGACCACGTTTTCTTTGTTACCTCCTAGGGGAGAATAAACACCCCCCCCAACACATACAAACAAAAAAATCTAATGACACCACCTGATAGGCGTGATCAAATTATATCAGTATTTCTTCTGTCAAACTAATCGTTAACATTGGGTTCCTTATAATAACTCGAGAACTATGATGATGATGATGATGATGATGATGATGATGATGATGATGATGATGATGATGATGATGATGATGATGATGATGATGATGATGATGATGATGATTGATGAGGTTTACGGCCGGCAAAACACTACTATTACTCCTACTACTACTACTACTACTACTACTGCTACTACTACTACTACTGCTACGACTACTACTACTACTACTACTACTACTACTACTACTACTACTACTACTACTACTAATAATAATAATAATAATAATAATAATAATAATAATAATAATAATAATAATATAATAATAATAATAATAATAATAATAATAATAATAATAATAATAATAATAATAATAATAATAATAATAATAATAATAATAATACGAATACTTCCACGGGCATGGAAAAAAGTATTGACGGCTTTTTTTTTCCCCGCTTTTTTTTTCGGAAGGTGGCGATGGAAAGAAACTATCTCGCTCACCTTGAAACTTCCACGGGCTCTACGAGGCCTGCCTTTGCATATAAGCTCATGCCTAATACTTCCCGCTAATACCATGCTATCAAACAACATTTGGGAAAACTCTGGTCGGAAAAGAATTTTCCCCTTGCAATGGCATATAACTCGGGCGGGCGGGCGGGCGGGCGGCAGGAGCTTGCTTCGTTCTGACCAATCACAAGCCAGGGTTTCAGCTCATGGGGTAGGGAGAATCTGTATATATAGTCCGAGTAGGCTAGCCGCGCGCTTGCAATGAAATGTTCCAAAAGAAAGAACATTATAAAAGCAAAACGTAAAAATGAAACAATTAGGAAAAACATGACATTTGCAGAAACTACCCGAGCATGGGGGAAACAAGGCAATCACAGCACTATCATCACCCAGCCCCAGTTATCATTTCAATCTCTAATCACCCGGGAAGAATCACTTAAAATTAACATATGTGTTGCACACGCACACTATAAAACATTAAATAACCCGGGAACATATGCTGAAGAGCTAAATAAAACTTTAACCTTAAATGGACTCCCTAACATAAAAATACCTGGAGACGATGACCCAGGAAATACAAATACCAATAACATTCAGATACCAAGTACAAACCCAATCAATACCTCTCAAAATGTACAAGAATCAAATAAAGAAGAAGCTGCACCTAATAACAAACAATTAGGAAATATGGAAGAACAATTACAACCCAATATGGAAGAACAAATACAACCTAAAGAGGCAAAAGATATAGGTCTTAAACTTTTTACTACAAATGATAGGGGATGGCCACGTACCAATTTCACTAGGGTAGACCTAATTAATGGAATATATAAAAAAATATATAAATGGACTTTTGAAGATGCAAATTACACAGATAATCATATTCTAAAACTAATCACAGAAGGTTCCATCAAACTAAATGATTGCTGGTATGTCGTTGAAGATGATATATTCAGGAAAATAAGACCAGGTATTACCGAAGAAAGAACACCACCGAAAGAAAGGGATCCACGCCTCAGGAAAATAACCCAATGATCAAAACACTTACAATAATACAACATAATGTACTACACTGGAAAACAAATAAAGATTCAGTTATATTACATTATTCCCAAGTTAATCCAGAGATAATTTTAATTAATAGTCACGGACTTAGATTTCAACGTGGTATGGTCGTTGGCCCTAGATTTGCCGAGGTTTGCCTTATTTAACCATATGCCGCAGAGTGCCTGTTGCATTTGTTTGGTTGGTCAGCTCCGCCTCCGTGCTGGGCGACGACACCGTGTTCGCTTTGGGGCAACAGCACTAGATCATCCCGAGGACACAGCAGCAGGTCTTCTCTCACGGAGGAGGTGTGTAAATTTTGGGTACCTGTATGGAGAATGACACCACTACGAAAACCAAATTAAGGTCTATGATTTTTCATTATTCTTCCTTTTATTCTGTTTAGGTGAGGTTCCCGTAGGAGAAAGTCGGGAAACAGGCTCTGAGACCTGGTGCACTTGAGGTCAACCAACACGTGCTCGGCGAGGGAGACGGTGACGGACGGGTGTTAGGTTCCACAATGGGGATCACATGTACACTGTCTACCGTCTCCCTCGGCGAGCACGTGAAGGTGAACCTCAAGTACACCAGGTTGCAGAGCCTGTTTCCCGACTTCCACCTACGGGAACTTCACCTAAACAGAATAAAAAAAGGAATAATTGAAAATCATAAACCTTAATTAGGTAACATCATAAAAAAATATATATATATATATATAATATATATATATATATATATATATATATATATATATATATATATATATATATATATATATATATATATATATATATATTTAGGTTATGTTTGCTTAGATTAGGTTATATTTGTTTAGGTTCATAAAAAAACAAAAAAATAGTTAGGTTAGGTTAGGTTAGGTTAGATTACTTTTATTGAGGTTAGTTTTGTTTTAATTAGGTTAGGTTTATTGAGGTTAGTTTAGTTTTGATTAGGTTAGGCTACGTTTGGTTCAGTTAGGTTAGATTAGATTAGGTTAGATTAGGTTGGGTTAGGTTAGGTTAGGTTAATTAATCCTAATCTCAATTATAGCGATTGAGCACCTTCTTTATATGTATATTCTTATTGTTATTATTATTATTATTATTATTATTATTATTATTAAAAAAAATAAATAAATAAAAATCTGAAAATATATTATTTTTCGTGCGTGAGTGATATCACCCGCCATTGGGTTAGGTTCACTGTCAAGACAGACAGACAAAAGCACGGTAGCATGTTTGATAGATAGTGCAGCGTTAAAACTTTCACTCTCCTGTATATTATATTGACTAAGTCATTGTATATGTGTTTTTGTTGAGATTTCCCTAAAAGATCTATTCAAGACCACGTTTTCTTTGTTACCTCCTAGGGGAGAATAAACACCCCCCCCAACACATACAAACAAAAAAATCTAATGACACCACCTGATAGGCGTGATCAAATTATATCAGTATTTCTTCTGTCAAACTAATCGTTAACATTGGGTTCCTTATAATAACTCGAGAACTATGATGATGATGATGATGATGATGATGATGATGATGATGATGATGATGATGATGATGATGATGATGATGATGATGATGATGATGATGATGATGATGATGATGATGATGATGATGATGATGAGGTTTACGGCCGGCAAAACACTACTATTACTCCTACTACTACTACTACTACTACTACTACTACTACTACTGCTACTACTACTACTACTGCTACGACTACTACTACTACTACTACTACTACTACTACTACTACTACTACTACTAATAATAATAATAATAATAATAATAATAATAATAATAATAATAATAATAATAATAATAATAATAATAATAATAATAATAATAATAATAATAATAATAATAATAATAATAATAATAATAATAATAATAATAATACGAATACTTCCACGGGCATGGAAAAAAGTATTGACGGCTTTTTTTTTCCCCGCTTTTTTTTTCGGAAGGTGGCGATGGAAAGAAACTATCTCGCTCACCTTGAAACTTCCACGGGCTCTACGAGGCCTGCCTTTGCATATAAGCTCATGCCTAATACTTCCCGCTAATACCATGCTATCAAACAACATTTGGGAAAACTCTGGTCGGAAAAGAATTTTCCCCTTGCAATGGCATATAACTCGGGCGGGCGGGCGGGCGGGCGGGCGGCAGGAGCTTGCTTCGTTCTGACCAATCACAAGCCAGGGTTTCAGCTCATGGGGTAGGGAGAATCTGTATATATAGTCCGAGTAGGCTAGCCGCGCGCTTGCAATGAAATGTTCCAAAAGAAAGAACATTATAAAAGCAAAACGTAAAAATGAAACAATTAGGAAAAACATGACATTTGCAGAAACTACCCGAGCATGGGGGAAACAAGGCAATCACAGCACTATCATCACCCAGCCCCAGTTATCATTTCAATCTCTAATCACCCGGGAAGAATCACTTAAAATTAACATATGTGTTGCACACGCACACTATAAAACATTAAATAACCCGGGAACATATGCTGAAGAGCTAAATAAAACTTTAACCTTAAATGGACTCCCTAACATAAAAATACCTGGAGACGATGACCCAGGAAATACAAATACCAATAACATTCAGATACCAAGTACAAACCCAATCAATACCTCTCAAAATGTACAAGAATCAAATAAAGAAGAAGCTGCACCTAATAACAAACAATTAGGAAATATGGAAGAACAATTACAACCCAATATGGAAGAACAAATACAACCTAAAGAGGCAAAAGATATAGGTCTTAAACTTTTTACTACAAATGATAGGGGATGGCCACGTACCAATTTCACTAGGGTAGACCTAATTAATGGAATATATAAAAAAATATATAAATGGACTTTTGAAGATGCAAATTACACAGATAATCATATTCTAAAACTAATCACAGAAGGTTCCATCAAACTAAATGATTGCTGGTATGTCGTTGAAGATGATATATTCAGGAAAATAAGACCAGGTATTACCGAAGAAAGAACACCACCGAAAGAAAGGGATCCACGCCTCAGGAAAATAACCCAATGATCAAAACACTTACAATAATACAACATAATGTACTACACTGGAAAACAAATAAAGATTCAGTTATATTACATTATTCCCAAGTTAATCCAGAGATAATTTTAATTAATAGTCACGGACTTAGATTTCAACGTGGTATGGTCGTTGGCCCTAGATTTGCCGAGGTTTGCCTTATTTAACCATATGCCGCAGAGTGCCTGTTGCATTTGTTTGGTTGGTCAGCTCCGCCTCCGTGCTGGGCGACGACACCGTGTTCGCTTTGGGGCAACAGCACTAGATCATCCCGAGGACACAGCAGCAGGTCTTCTCTCACGGAGGAGGTGTGTAAATTTTGGGTACCTGTATGGAGAATGACACCACTACGAAAACCAAATTAAGGTCTATGATTTTTCATTATTCTTCCTTTTATTCTGTTTAGGTGAGGTTCCCGTAGGAGAAAGTCGGGAAACAGGCTCTGAGACCTGGTGCACTTGAGGTCAACCAACACGTGCTCGGCGAGGGAGACGGTGACGGACGGGTGTTAGGTTCCACAATGGGGATCACATGTACACTGTCTACCGTCTCCCTCGGCGAGCACGTGAAGGTGAACCTCAAGTACACCAGGTTGCAGAGCCTGTTTCCCGACTTCCACCTACGGGAACTTCACCTAAACAGAATAAAAAAAGGAATAATTGAAAATCATAAACCTTAATTAGGTAACATCATAAAAAATAAATATATATATATATATATAAATATATATATATATATATATATATATATATATATATATATATATATATATATATATATATATATATATATATTTAGGTTATGTTTGCTTAGATTAGGTTATATTTGTTTAGGTTCATAAAAAAACAAAAAAATAGTTAGGTTAGGTTAGGTTAGGTTAGATTACTTTTATTGAGGTTAGTTTTGTTTTAATTAGGTTAGGTTTATTGAGGTTAGTTTAGTTTTGATTAGGTTAGGCTAGGCTAGGTTTGGTTCAGTTAGGTTAGATTAGATTAGATTAGATTAGGTTAGATTAGGTTGGGTTAGGTTAGGTTAGGTTAATTAATCCTAATCTCAATTATAGCGATTGAGCACCTTCTTTATATGTATATTCTTATTGTTATGTTATTGTTATGTTTGCTTAGATATGGTTATATTTGTTTAGGTTAAAAAAAAACAAAAAAATAGTTAGGTTAGGTTAGGTTAGGTTAGGTTAGATTACTTTTATTGAGATTAGTTTTGTTTTAATTAGGTTAGGTTTATTGAGGTTAGTTTAGTTTTGATTAGGTTAGGCTAGGTTTGGTTCAGTTAGGTTAGATTAGGTTGGGTTAGGTTAGGTTAGGTTAATTAATCCTAATCTCAATTATAGCGATTGAGCACCTTCTTTATATGTATATTTTTATTGTTATGTTATGTTATGTTTGCTTAGATTAGGTTATATTTGTTTAGGTTCATAAAAAAACAAAAAAATAGTTAGGTTAGGTTAGGTTAGGTTAGATTACTTTTATTGAGGTTAGTTTTGTTTTAATTAGGTTAGGTTTATTGAGGTTAGTTTAGTTTTGATTAGGTTAGGCTACGTTTGGTTCAGTTAGGTTAGATTAGATTAGGTTAGATTAGGTTGGGTTAGGTTAGGTTAGGTTAATTAATCCTAATCTCAATTATAGCGATTGAGCACCTTCTTTATATGTATATTCTTATTGTTATTATTATTATTATTATTATTATTATTATTATTATTAAAAAAAATAAATAAATAAAAATCTGAAAATATATTATTTTTCGTGCGTGAGTGATATCACCCGCCATTGGGTTAGGTTCACTGTCAAGACAGACAGACAAAAGCACGGTAGCATGTTTGATAGATAGTGCAGCGTTAAAACTTTCACTCTCCTGTATATTATATTGACTAAGTCATTGTATATGTGTTTTTGTTGAGATTTCCCTAAAAGATCTATTCAAGACCACGTTTTCTTTGTTACCTCCTAGGGGAGAATAAACACCCCCCCCAACACATACAAACAAAAAAATCTAATGACACCACCTGATAGGCGTGATCAAATTATATCAGTATTTCTTCTGTCAAACTAATCGTTAACATTGGGTTCCTTATAATAACTCGAGAACTATGATGATGATGATGATGATGATGATGATGATGATGATGATGATGATGATGATGATGATGATGATGATGATGATGATGATGATGATGATGAGGTTTACGGCCGGCAAAACACTACTATTACTCCTACTACTACTACTACTACTACTACTACTACTGCTACTACTACTACTACTACTGCTACGACTACTACTACTACTACTACTACTACTACTACTACTACTACTACTACTACTACTACTACTAATAATAATAATAATAATAATAATAATAATAATAATAATAATAATAATAATAATAATAATAATAATAATAATAATAATAATAATAATAATAATAATAATAATAATAATAATAATACGAATACTTCCACGGGCATGGAAAAAAGTATTGACGGCTTTTTTTTTCCCCGCTTTTTTTTTCGGAAGGTGGCGATGGAAAGAAACTATCTCGCTCACCTTGAAACTTCCACGGGCTCTACGAGGCCTGCCTTTGCATATAAGCTCATGCCTAATACTTCCCGCTAATACCATGCTATCAAACAACATTTGGGAAAACTCTGGTCGGAAAAGAATTTTCCCCTTGCAATGGCATATAACTCGGGCGGGCGGGCGGGCGGGCGGGCGGCAGGAGCTTGCTTCGTTCTGACCAATCACAAGCCAGGGTTTCAGCTCATGGGGTAGGGAGAATCTGTATATATAGTCCGAGTAGGCTAGCCGCGCGCTTGCAATGAAATGTTCCAAAAGAAAGAACATTATAAAAGCAAAACGTAAAAATGAAACAATTAGGAAAAACATGACATTTGCAGAAACTCCCGGCAGCCGCAGAGACAACACCTCCTCCCTTCGCTCTCTACCAAGGACCACAACCACGCGCTCCCCAACTTCAGCGCACTTCTCAGCCCGCTCTTTGATTGGCTGAAGGTTGTAGCTCGCTCCTACACTCACACCGGCCGAGTCAGGAAACTCTGGTACCATAGTGACCGAGTTGACTGACGAGGCTACGGTACAAAGGATCAAAGCACTGGTCTGCTGCCGGCATTTCTGCCAAAGTCCTGCACAAGGGGGACTCCCACTTGGGGGTCCTGCCCAGGCATTAAGCCCTGTGTATCGGGGACTCCCTTAAGGTTGAGTCCCGCCGAGGCACCTTTCTCCTCCCACTGAATTTTTCTCTTTTCGCCTTTAGCGTCCTCCAGGTGGTGAAGGTGAACCCTGCGGCTTGCTCAAGGGGGGCACTTAGAGTGCTGCCTTAAGCCACCTGGATCAAGGTCAGGCAAAAGCTTGGATAGGAATAGGCGCAGATCAGGTCGGTTACGACAGTTGTTAGCAACTGGACTGACAAACTGATTTGCCTAGGCAGGCTTCTTCCTTTTATCTTTATTTAGCTGTGTCGTTTGTCGGGCCTTGGCCCCTTTTAGGATTTTTGTGTGTGTGTGTGTGTGTGTGTGTGTTTCTGCTCTGTTCTTGCTGTTGGCAATATGACAGAATGGCGAGAGTAAAAATTAAATGTAGGAGCTCCAACGACAAGGATAAAAAGCTGAAGCTTATAGAGATTCTATGCAAGAAAGATATTGAGATCAGCAGAATCTTCAATACACATGATGGTTTTGTTGTGTTAACCCTAAACGAACATCATGCTGACAATATCTTTGCCACCGACACCAAACTAGAACTCTCTGAAAATGACTTTACCCCCATTATACCACCTGACTTAAAAGCAAGGAAGAGTGTGATAATTCCCAGAGTGGATGATTTGATCTATGAGAGAAATTCTGTCGATATCGGTGAGGAAATAATAAAGAAAAATGAATGGATAAAAGAGGAGGAAATCGAACATATTTACAAGTTTCCCAACTCACCAACCTTAAAGATAACTTTTACTCTGACCTCACTTGCTAAACTATGTACAGAGAAGGGACTCAAAGCCTTCCAGATAAGCATCCCTGGACACGAAATCAAACTGGAAACATATATTCACATCCAATGTTGTATGAGATGCTACGCTTTAGAAAACCACCATATTAATGAATGCCCAAAAAGCAGAGACTACAAAGTATGTTCGGAATGTAGCACCGAAGGTCATGTCTGGCATCAATGCAAGGAGTCCAACAAAAAATGTTTAAAACTGTGGAGACAACCACAGTACCCTCGCAATGAAGTGCCCTAAAAGAAAAGAAATTATAAAAGACAAAAGAACACAACTAAACACAAAACAAAACACGACATACGCTAACATCACCGGTCTTAATGCCCAAAGTAATACACAAAACTACAACATCCCTAAAATTACAAAAGAAGAACTACTTAAAATCCACATTTGTGTAGCTCATGCACAATTTAAAAACCAGGAAAGGCCAGGGTCCTACGCTGTTGAACTTAACAAAATTTTATATGCAAACAACTTACCTGAAATAATAATACCTGATGACAGTTTCGAACCACCTGCGACTGGTGCTGTGAGTCTTGACACCACCCAACAAGAAACACCTGTAGCACAGAAAAGCTTGAGCAGGCAAAAAAGTTTAAGCAATACCAGCATAAACAATGAAAATACCCCCAAGAAGAAACTAAATGCAAAAGATTTAGGTTTAAATTTCTTTACCACAAAAGGATATGGATGGCCCCAAGATTTTTCAACTGCAGAACTAATTAAAGAAGTAAAAAGGAAAAAGATCAAATGGACATACACAAATAACAAATTTGAAGAGGAACACATCCTACGAAAAGCAGAAAGAGGTGAAATAACCTTGTCTAACTGTTTTTTCTCAGTGGAGAATGACGAATTTAGGAAAATCAGACCTGGACTTATTCAGGAGCGTTCCCCTTTAGAACATCGTGACCCACGCACAAAAAAGACCTTACATCACTAAACACAACATAAACATTATTCAGCACAATATCCTGAACTGGAAAACAAATAAAGCATCACTACTACCTTATTATTTGGAAAATGACCCTGATATTCTCCTATTAAACAGTCATGGATTAAAAAACAGTGAAGAGTTAAAAATACCTGGATACAGAGTTTATAAAATAAACTACACTGAAAACATTTATGATGGCTCGGCGATTGGTATAAAGCATAACATAAAACATAAACTATTCGACGACTTTGACACTGATTTTATAGCTGTAGAAATTGACACTAGTTTAGGACCTATACAAATTGCCACAACATACCTACCTCCCAGACGTTCCTTTTTACCATACACGGACATGCATAGATTGTTAAGCAATAGTATTCCAACATACATCCTGGGAGATTTCAATGGCAGGCACTCAGTATTTGGCAACAGAGATAATAATACAGTGGGAAAAAGTCTATCTAACCTTATAAATCAAGGTAAATTAATACATCTTGGTCCTCACTTTCCTACATATTTAAGCCATAACTCGTCTACAAATCCTGATAAAATTTTTTCCAACAAACATCATTACTTGAACTGCATCATTGAGCAAGGTGACATAACAACTTCTGATCACCTACCTGTAATACTTAAGCTCTCTACTACACCTTTTATTATTGAGAAACCAAAAATATATAAGATTAATAAGGCTGATTGGGATTTATTCCAACACAAACTAGACTCACAAATAAATGTTACTAACTTTGAGGGAGGTAATGACGAACAACTAGAGAAAGCAACAATAAATTGGATTAAAACAGTAAAAAGTGCCATGGACACAGCCATCCCAAAATCTACTCATCAATATATATATCAGTTAAAAATTACACCAGAGATAAAAGACCTAGAAACACAGTTTAAAAACCTACAACAATATGCTACATCACATGGCTGGACTCTACAACGATACAGGGATTATCTAAGAATAAAAACAGAATTAAAAGAAAGATGCAAAGAAGCCTATAACAAGAACTGGGAAGACCAAATAAATCATATATCAGAGAACAGTAAAAATAGTAAACAATTTTGGAGTAAAATAAAAGTACTAAAAGGAAAGAAAACTAACCATACTAATTACATAAAAGATACAGAGGGGAATAAATATTATTCTGATAAAGAAAAATGCCAATTGATGGAGGAAACATGGAAAAATGTCTTTAAAATTACAGAGGAGGAAGAACATAACTTTGACAAACAACATTCTGACCATATTGATAGATATATTAATGTAAATAGTAATAGAGTTAAGCCTTATCCCACAGTCGAATTTAATAGATTAAACAATGAAAACTATCACACCAGAGAAATTACAATAGAAGAAATTAAAACCTATATTAGAAGATCAAAAAATAAAGCACCAGGCTCCACTAATATAAATATAAAAATTTTAGAAAAATGTACATCTAAAACACTTGAACAACTAAAAAATATTTTTAACGCTTGTTTATCCATTGGATACTTTCCAAGTGCCTTTAAAGAGGCAATAATCAAATTTATTCCTAAAAAAGAAAAAAGTCAAATAAATCCTATTAATTACCGACCTATTTCCTTACTCGAAGTACCTGGAAAGATTTTCGAAAGGCTCATTAAATCAAGATTAAACAACTTCTTATCTGAAAATAATATAATAAAAGAAAGACAACATGGATTCAGGACATACAAAGGAACACATACTGCAATCACAACAACATTTGAATTCATTGCCAACGCCTTAGCAGAAAGAAGACAGGTATATATGGTGTTGAGAGACGTTGCAAAAGCGTTTGATAAGGTCTGGCATAACGGCCTCAAATATAAAATACTGAGATTAGGCCTCCCTGACATCCTAGAAAAAATTCTATGTAACTTTTTAAATAAGAGAAAAGCAAGGATAAATATAGGTAATGTGTTTAGTAACAGTATGGAATTATTAAGTGGTGTCCCACAGGGAAGTGTTTTATCGCCAACCTTGTATACATTATATACCAACGACCTTCCCCCACCTGAATATGGATGCCTAGACACAATGTATGCGGACGACATCACTCAAATAATAACATCACCGAGCAAATCCAAATTAATGATGAAAGTTAAAGTCGAACGAGAAATTGAAAGAATAAATAAGTTTGAGAGAAAATGGAAAATTAGAACCAGTGAAGAAAAATTCAAAATTATACCTTTAGCGCAACGTAAAACAAAGAAAATAACTGTTAATGGAAAAGACATTGAAACTAGTAATGGCGGAAAACTTCTTGGTCTTAACATCACAACTACTGGGTTCGTAGGACATATTACTAAAACAATAAATAAAGGAAATGGAATACTATCACAACTAAGAAGATTTAGTAA
>JAPQNM010001548.1:237500-244490 GCA_029783475.1 Metacarcinus magister | reverse complement strand
TGACTCTTGTGTTTAATGGTACCTTGATATACTTTATAACACAGGTTTTGCGGTTTATTGCAAATGATTTCTCCATCTCAAATAAGTTTAGTGTCGTTGTGGAAAGTCTGACTAAAAATCCAATAACGTGGCGAGGGCTCGACGGTGCAACATAGGAAATATTACCATCTCTGCTTGTACTAGAACAGATAGCTCTTTCTTCAGTACACACTACGCTCCCCCTGGGACAACTTCAGTTTCATCACGGAACCAATATAAAAAAACCTATATAAAATAGAGTCCTTACTTGACCACTTCATATTAACCCTTAATTATCTTTACTACAGAGAAAGAGTATAAAGCTGTGCAGCGCTTGGGCTTAGACAGGTGGACGGAGTAGAGTGCGACTACTTGTGTGCATAATCACTCGGACGAACTGTGCACGGCAAAGCACATTGTCTCGAGTAAGAAAATGGAGTGAGCCATCCCTGTTTTGATTGATGTGTTTACGTGACGAGTTCACTTGACGCCTACCATTCAGCCAGTCCGTCTTCCATTTGCGACAGAAATTCAAATTATTTTAATCATTGGTGTGTGTTCTAATCGTAGGCTATTATAATTAGTACTGATACGGTGGAGGTAGTATTAGGTCGGTGATCTCAATCTCGTCGGGTATTCTCTATATTGTATCATGAGGTGCTTATATCGGGTCTGTATATCTGATTCTTGTATACTATAGATAGTGATAGTTAGGGGGATAGTCAGTAGGTATATCGTTATATATGGGTAGTGTGATCTAGAGGGGGTTTATTGTTTTTTTTTTGTTTTTTTTTTATCTCTTGCAACCTTTTGTGGGTCTACCAGGTGGTGTTTAAGCTTGATGGGTAGGCTTTGCATGTGGTGCGGGTCTGCCGTCCGTTAGTAGCACATGTTAGAATTTTTTTAAAGGTGACGGGCGGCGTCGTTTCTTCTACGTTGAAACAGCTCATGCTGGCCGCGCGGAAGCTCCTCGTGTGCATATAACGTTGTGTATCCTAGTGTCGTGGATATTGTGTGCGGAGCGACTGGGCGGTGGGTGAGGCTTTTGTGGCCACGTCTGTGGCTGGGCGCGGTTGGTGTTCGGCGATGAATGTGTACAGAGGTATTGTGGCCTGCGTGCGTTGTCGGACTTCGGGACTCAGGACTACCTTGATGGCTGGGCCTAGCCCGGCGGGCGGCCGTGCCGTGGACGCGTATGCGGGCGCTAGTGCTGACGCGCTTTTGATAGACATGGTGTTTGTTGTATCGGGTCCTCTGCTTATAGGGCTGGGGGGTTCTGTGTCACCTTTTACAAGTCTACCCACTTCTATGATAAGGAACTGTCTTGTAGCAAAATCTGTTATCTTCAACTGAAGGCTTGTCATATATAGCAAAATGGATGGTACTGGCGATTAAGTTGCCAGGAAACTTTTCAGCAACACCTGACCAGCATTATTACTAAACACCAATAGTAACATTAAGGTGCAAACAATTCCGTCACCACTTAACTTTAACAAAAACATGAAAGAAATTGCAACAAGTAATAATAATAATAATTTGTGCAAATACTGCATCATGGTCAGTGAAGCAAATATTATGACACAATGATTTAACAATACTGTGGAAATCAGCGGCAGTAGTGTGTCAATCCCATGCTACAAAATAACAACAAAACCACATGAGAATAACGAAGCATCGCGAGCTAAATAATATATGTTGTGCAAGATGTTTTTTTATCCTTCATTAACCTAAAATGAGTGAGTAATAGTCAACTGTAAACGTGAAGGAAACTATTACAGATTTAGTCACAAAATCATATAAA
Organism: Metacarcinus magister; assembly: GCA_029783475.1. Taxonomy (NCBI): domain Eukaryota; kingdom Metazoa; phylum Arthropoda; class Malacostraca; order Decapoda; family Cancridae; genus Metacarcinus; species Metacarcinus magister. The sequence continues at coordinate 242,671 of JAPQNM010001548.1, read as the reverse complement.
TACTGTATAATCAAAGAGGGAAATAAAAGAGGCTCGTCTCTCTCTCTCTCTCTCTCTCCTCTCTCTTCTCTCTCATCTCTCTCTCTCTCTGTCTCTCTCTCTCTCTCCTCTCTCTCTCTCTCGTCTCTCTCTCTCTCTCATCCTCTCTCTACTCTCTCTCCTCTCTGCTCTCTCTCCTCTCTCCTATCTCTCTCCCGTCTCTCTCTCTCTCTCTCTCATCTCTCTCTTCGTCTCTCTCTCTCTAGCTCTCTCTCTCTCTCTCTCTCTCTCTCTCTCTCTCTCTCTTTCTCTCTCTCTCTCTCTCACTCTCTCTCTCTCTCCTCTCTCTCTCACTCTCTCTCTCTCTCTCGCTCCTCTCTGCTCTCTCTCTCTCTCTCTCTCTCTACTCTCTCTCTCTCTCGTCTCTCTCGTCTCTCTCTCTCTCTGCTCATCTCTCTCTCTCTCTCTCTCTCGTCTCTCTCTCTCTCTCTCCTCTCTCTCTCTCTCTCTCTCTCTCTCTCTCTCTCTCTCTCTCTCTCTCTCTCTCCTCTCTCTCTCTCTCTCTCTCTCTCTCTCTCTCTCTCTCTCTCCTCTCTCTCTCTCTCTCTCTCTCTCTCTCTCTCTCTCTCTCTCTCTCTCTCTCTCTCTCTCTCTCTCTCTCCTCTCTCTCTCTCTCTCTCTCTCTCTCCTCTCTCTCTCTCTCTCTCTCTCTCCTCTCTCTCTCTCTCTCTCTCCTCTCTCTCTCTCTCTCTCTCTCATCTCTCTCTCTCTCTCTCTCTCTCTCTCTCTCTCTCTCTCTCTCTCTCTCTCTCTCTCTCTCTCTCTCTCTCTCTCTCTCTCTCTCTCTCTCTCTCTCTCTCTCTCTCTCTCTCTCTCTCTCTCTCTGTTCTTTTCGTTCAGACACTCACAAATTAAGTTCCCTCGCGGCCCTCTCCTACCCAGCCACGTTTTCCCATCCACCAAACACTCTCACTCTCTCCACAACCTGATCTTCCTGTGTATTCGTTTTCCTCCATCTCGCTTCCTTCCTCCCCTTCATTATCTACCGTAGTCTTTTCCTCCCTCCCTCCCTCCCTTCTCCCCCTCTCCCCCTCTCCCCCTCTCCCCCTCTCTCCCTCTCTCCCTCTCTCCCTCTCTCCCTCTCTCCCTCTCTCCCTCTCTCCCTCTCTCCCTCTCTCTCTCTCTCTCTCTCTCTCTCTCTCTCTTCATCCTTCCTTGTATTATGTTGCCTACGAGATCCCCTTGGTATCTTGGTCTCATATTTACCTGTACAGAGGGAGCGCCGTCCCCTCCCTTCTTCCCTCCCTAACCTCGCACTTATCTCCTTACCCTTGCACCCTCCAGCCCGCCACCCCTCAACGCTCCCCTACGCCCTTTCTCCTCCTCCTCCTCTCTCCCTAACAAACCAGCACCACCTCACCTCGCCTCCCCACTTTGAGCATCAACACCCAGACCATCAATATTAAATAGCGTTTCATCCAAGGGCCTTTTATTTTTCCCTTTTTTTTGGAGGGGGTAAAGTTTAGTGCTGATCTGTATTAGTTAGTCCAGCACTATACCCGCACCGACCCGCTTTCCCCCCGCCGAGCCCCGCACACACACACACACACACAAATATCCCCTTTAAACCTGAAACTAAATTCTACTTGGGGTAAAAAAATATATGTTTATACCTGGTTATCAAACAAATTATTTACGCCCGCCCATAGCTATTGAACACACAGCTCCTTCTTCAAACTTGCCTGCCTGACACCGCACCACCCCTTTATCTCTCTCTCTCTCTCTCTCTCTCTCTCTCTCTCTCTCTCTCTCTCTCTCTCTCTCTCTCTCTCTCTCTCTCTCTCTCTCTCTCTCTCTCTCTCTCTCTCTCTCTCTCTCTCTCTTCATACACAAGCTCCCTTCCTTTTCTCCCTCGGCCCTCACTCCACCTCGCTTATCCCTTCACCCTCGGCTCGTCTTCGTCCTTTCATTCTCCCCTCTCGCTAGTGCATACTGCAGTCTCCCTCCCTCCCTCCCTTCCTCTCTTTCCTCTCCTTCCTCTCCCCTTCTTCCTCCTTCCCTCTGTTGCAGTGAGGTAGCTTTTCCTCTCCCTTTTCTCGACCCTTTCTCCTGTCCTCCTGGTAATTCATTCACTCTCCGGTACCACCCCTGTTCTCTCTCTCTCTCTCTCTCTCTCTCTCTCTCTCTCTCTCTCTCTCTCTCTCTCTCTCTCTCTCTCTCTCTCTCTCTCTCTCTCTCTCTCTCTCTCTCTCTCTCTCTCTCTCTCTCTCTCTCTCTCTCTCTCTCTTTTCAAGTCCACTCTAGCCTTGATCTCCCTCCATCTTCTCTCGGTTTACTTCCAAATGAAATAAAAGAAACACACACGCACACCCACACGCACACGCGCACGCACACACACGCACACACACACACACACACACACATACACACACACACACACACACACTGCTTGGTAGCTCAGTGGATAATGTCCCGGCTTGACACTCGGTAGGCTGAGGTTCGCGCTTCACTCAAGGTGCAAAGTTTACACTAATGATGGAGCAATTACAGTTTTTTTTGACCAAGAGGATAAGTTGTAATGCAAGTGAATGGTCAAAGCTTTACTAATAGATCAGGTTTTAATGAGCTCTAAGCTTTCTCCGGTACAATAATGGCTGGCGATCAAGACCATGGTGATTTATACAAAGAGGCAGAACAAATCGGTGGTTGGACGGGTATCAGAGCGCTTAGAGGAAACCCAGTATATACTATGAAAGAAAACTCAGCATTTAGAGGGAAATCTGAGAACGTTGAGGAGAAAATCTGAACCAGGAATCATGAAAAAAGAGAAAAGGGATAAAAAGTTCAGTACACCGAGAGGAAAATCAGAAGTTAAGTTGGAAGGGAAAGAAAAAAATCAGCACTTGGCGGGGGAAATCCAAAGTTATAGAGGGGAAAAAAATCGGCTCTAGATCTAAAGTTGGAGGGAAACACAACAACTTGGAAGGGAAACAGAGCAGGTCAACGCAGCAACCACAAGCACAGCAACTAAACGTGGTGTTAATTAAGGGAACATAACTAATTGATATATGAATGGAAGCTCTCTCTCTTTCTCTTCTTTTCTTTTCTTTTTTTCTCTCTCCCTCTCTCTCTCTCTCGTGATGCACACACACCCACCCACATACACATACACATGGATGGATGGATGGTAGGTGGAGAGAAGAGGAGAGGATAAGGGAGGGAGGGAGGGAGGGAGGGAGGGAGGGATGGAGGCAGGTGTGTAAAGAGCAGACGAGGCAGGGGAGGATCCAACACTCTCTCTACACTACGTCCATAATTCTTCTTCCTCAGCTGCTCGTTGTTGTTCTCTCTCTCGCTCTCTCTCTCTCTCTCTCTCTCTCTCTCTCTCTCTCTCTCTCTCTCTCTCTCTCTCTCTCTCTCTCTACGAAACGACAATGTGGTAGGAACGGGCTGTGTGCGACGCAGTGATGATGTTCGTGGAGAGATGGAGAGAGGGAGAAAGGGTTAGGATGGAGGCAGGGAGGGATGAAGGGAGGGAAAGAGAGGAAGGGTAACTCGCGAAGGGTAGGAAAGAGAGCTGCTCAGGTAATGAGAGAGGGAGGAACAAAGTGAGGGAGGGAAAAGGGCCCTATTGAGGAACAGAAGGGTGGGAGGTAGGTAAGTGGAAGGGTTGGTGGAGAGGAGGGAGGGAAGGAGGGAGGGAGGTGCATGTGTTAGGGGAGGAGAGAGGCAGGGAAAGGGAGAGTAAAGGATAGTCTCATGGATGGAGAGAGGGTGAGAGGGAGGGACAAGTGACTCGTGGAGGGAAGAAATGAAGGAAGGGAGGTGTCTCATGGCAAGAGTGAGGGAGTGATTAAGAAAGAGAAAGAGAGAAATATAAAAAAAAAAAGAGACAGAAGGAGGTAAACCAGAGAGGAGGGAGGAGAGAGAGGTTTCTAAGTGGTTTCTCGAGAAAAAGTGGAGAAAATGGCTTTAGTAGAGTAAGAAAGGGGAAGTGAATTATGAGGAAAGTATGGAAGGAAGGAAGGAAGGAGGGAGGGAGAGCGAAAAGAAAAAGTGGTTTACAAGTAAGACGGAAGGAGGGAGGTAGGAGTGAAGGAAGGAGAAAGAATAATCCGAGAGTGGAGGGAGGAAAGGAATAAGGGAAGGAAAGGAGAAAGGGAGCGAAAACAACTCATGGAAGGAAGGAAGGAGGGAGGGAGGGAGAGGAGGAGGAGAAGGAGAAGGGAGGGAGTGAGAGTAGGAGGGAAGGGTGGCAGTGGTGGGCGGGGCGGCAATTAGTGTGTCCATATTCATGGGTGTGGTATTGACGCGTGGGTGAGTGTCCGTCCACCAGGCAAGGTCCCCTGATGTCCTCTCTCTCTCTCTCTCTCTCTCTCTCTCTCTCTCTCTCTCTCTCTCTCTCTCTCTCTCTCTCTCTCTCTCTCTCTCGACGCGCCCCTCTTTCTTCGCCACCCCCAGCACACGCCTCCTCCCCTCGTCGACCGCTCCCCTCACACACGCATTCCGATACACACCCCACGTCCTAACGCCACGAGGGCGCAAGGGAGGCTGTGTGCAGGAATGTCATCCTAGCTAACTCCTGCCTCCAGACACCTCTTACCCTCCTCTTCCTCTCCTCACATCATCTTCTCTTCCCTGTATCCACTGGACGCTCTCGCCGCAATGCCATTCAAACAAACACACACACACTAAAGTATACCAATATAATCACTCTTGATGTCCTGAAAAATGTCGATCCGCGTTAAAGTCAGGTTGTATCAACGACAGTAAAGAAAGATTAAAATATATTACACTCAGGAGCATGCTTTTCAAACCCTCGCGTGTTTGCATTGGAGAAGAGACGCGTGCTGAAGTGTTGAAGTGCTGGAGTGGTGGGGCGGTAGTGGTGGTATAGTGGTATCGGGTTATGCTTTGCAGGAAGAGGCACAGTGCAGGTGGGGAGCGGGAGATGGGAGAGAAAAGGATTATATGGGGTGTTTGAGGAGGGGGTGTTGAAAGGTGGGGATGGTAGAGTGGGAAGGAGAGACTAACAACACGACTATCAGAGCATCATCGCCTCCAGGAATACCACCACCTCGATCTCTACATCCTGCCTCAAGTCCCAAAGGGAACCATGAAATCTTGACAAGAGAACTCAGAGCCTCAGTCAGCCCCTCCCTCCTCCGTCCCTTTCCGCCTTCCCTTCTATC
>JAPQNM010001548.1:215000-217500 GCA_029783475.1 Metacarcinus magister | reverse complement strand
CTGGCGAGTCTCGAGTGTGTGGTACTCGAGTCGCAGCTTCGCTACAGTCGCCTTACAGAGATCTGTGATACTCTTGGCTTGACTTTCAGCTCCTTCCTTGCGGCGCAGGACCATGTTCAAGTGTGTTTTCAAGTTAACACTTTGGTCCTGCTCCTGCTTCAGCTGTGTTGCCAAAGCTTCTTTCTCAGTCAGCACAACCCGAAGGTCGTCCTTGTTGTTCTCCAGCAGACGTTGCAGTGCTGCGTACTGTTGACGCACACTGCTCACCTCTGACACAACCTTCGTGTGGTCTTTAACCACAAGGTCATGATTTCTCTTCAACACCTTACGTTCTGACAGCAAGACATTAAGATCCTGCATCAGACCGTTTTGGTCTTCCAGTGTGACCTGGTGGTCATTAACCAAAAGTTCATACTGTTCTTTCAAGACCTTGTGGTCATTAACCACAAGGTCATGATTTCCCTTCAAGACCTTACGGTCTGACAGCAAGACATTAAAGTCCTGCAGCAGACCGTAGTGGTCTTCCAGTAGGACCTGGTGGTCCCTATCCAAAAGGTCATATTTTTCTTTCAAGACCTGGTGGTCTGACAATATAACCTTATGGTCCTTCACCACATTAATGTGGTGTGTCGCAAGGACCCTGTAGCCGTTATCCACAGCATTGTGTTCCTCCAGTAGGACCTGGTGGTCCCTAACCACAGCACTGTGGCTGTTCTTCAAGACCTTGTGGTCTGACAATAGAACCTTATGGTCCATTAACAGACCGTAGTGGTCTTCCTGCAAGACCTGGTGGTCATTAACCACAAAGTCATGTTCTTTCTTCAAGACCTTGTGGTCATTAACCACAAAGTCATAGTTTTCCTTCAGAACCTTTTGGTTCATCAGCAGACCGTAGTGGTCTTTCTTCAAGACCTTGAGGTCTTTAACCACAGTAAGGTGGTTAGCCGCAAGGATTTTGAAGTCCTTATGCAACTCCTCAAGGGCGTCCAGCACCAGGTCGCGCTCGGTGAGCACGCCCTTGTGTGCGTGACGCTCCTTGAGGAGCTCGTCCTTAGCCATGCGGACAAGGTCCACAAGGCCGGCCACCCCCTCTTGGAGGGCGACGTCGTCCTTCAGGGCACCGCTGCGGCTGAGGGCCGGCAGCGGCTGCCTTTTCATGGTGCTACGCACGCCGTGGTGCGGGTCGGCCAGGGTGGTGCACGCCGCCAACAACGGCAGCGCGCACCACAGCACTGTAAACGTCTTAAACCCAATTTTCATTGAAAGTTCAAACTTAATACTGAGAATGTTCAATGAAATGCAAAGGTGCGGGAAGTAATGAGTGAAGATGAGGTGAAGGTCCTTGTGCATGATTTACCCTGGCAGGAGGAGGAGGAAGAGGAGGAGGAGGAGAAGGAGGAGGTACAATGGAGTACAAAGAAAGAACAAACAGCAACACTCATACTGGACCTAACGAGGCTGTCTGTGTGGCTACACTACTACTATAATATCTACTTGATAGAGACAAAAGGACAGCAAAGTGGAAGACTCCTCCCCACCCACCCCTCCCTCCAGCCGAAGCTGGCCGGAAAAAAAGCGATACCATGTAGCATAGACAAACTATCATGGAATTTATATAGGAAATTAAGAAAACACCAGTCTCACCTTCCTAAACGCCTAACTCAAGTATCGTCGATCCTTTCGAAGCCTCGCCAGCAGCACTTGTCGCCAAGTGTGGGTCTGTTGACTCAATAGAGAATCAGACACCCTTCCAGCGAAATCAAGAAGCTGAAATATATCCCTAGGTAATTAAATAAGATCACAGAAATTTCTTCTAGAAGCCAGTTGATACAACTCAAAGGGCTCCCAAAAGATAATCTGTTACGGAAGGAAGGAGAACCAGCTACCATGAAGCATAGGGATGAGAGGACCTTCGTAGATAGGAGAGGTGAGGGGAACTCACACCAGTAATTGGTTCTAAGGGAAAGCTTTTATAGTGTAGAGGTCACAACACTCCTCTACACCGCAGACCCATATGACTGGGGCCATGATGGTCCAGCTAACTAGGACCACGGAACTCCAACCATTGTTTCTAAGGAGATTATCTGCCTGCAGTCCAATCCACCACTGCTGCTGCCCTGTGGCTTCACCGTGACCCTGGCATGGGGGACTTAGCAATGTTACACCTTGTCCAAGGGTGACCTGAGACTATGCAGGGCAGGGAAGTCAATTTCCGAGGTGAAGTAAAATTCACCCGCATACCGGAGGAGGAGGTTCTGCAGAGCACCTGCTGAAGGTGCCAGCAGCGCCATATTATCAGCATAACTCAGTGAGTTGATGCACCCATCATGTATGTGGCAACTGATACCCGTATCATGAAGGGTGGCACTGAGATCATCTATGTAGACATTATACAAGTAAGGAGACAAGATCCCTCCTTGCCGAATACTATTGGTAATCTTAAATGATAGCGAAAAAGAATTACCCCACTTGCCAGTAAATTCTTGGGAATTGTACCAAT
>JAPQNM010001548.1:130000-205000 GCA_029783475.1 Metacarcinus magister | reverse complement strand
GACCGTTTTCTGAGTAAAATCTCCACACAAAAAAATTCCAGTCAATTAAAAGCGCAAAACCAGTTACGCTTCCACAGCATCACACTTCCTCTGTGAGGCTGCGGCTCTCCGCATGCTGGCACTGACAGACAGCGGCGAGGCTGTTAGGGAGGGTGAGGGGCGTTAGGCGTGGTGTGGTTACAAATGGAAAAACAATAATGTAACAGGGAATACATGACTGTGTGTAATATATGAAGTGATGCACAGCCTTACACTCTGCCATGTAGCAAAGTTGACGTGTCTGAAGTCACTGTGCTATGATGCAGAGAATAATGATATGGTGTTGCTTCATATGGGAGGGAGAGGATGTATTGTGGGTGTGATCACAACTACGTACATACATTTACGTACGGTAAACTCAGCCGTGTTATACCAAAGTTGCGAAGGATATAAAGATAGATGCAAAAGTTACCCTAGGCACTTTTTCTTTTTTTTTCTATACCTATTCGCCTTCCTTTCGTCTTATGTAGGGAGAAGTGGATCCACTGTGAAGGGAGGCTCAAGTGTTCCTCTATACACACCTGACTGATGGTACACGCTGAGGGCCTTGCGAGGGGCTTCTCGTCCCTAGAGGGATCCTCATCCACCAAGAAAACTGTTCATTCAGGCCCGACTCGGGGATGCCGAGTACGTACATACAAGTGGTATAAATGTATAGAACAAGGCATTTCATTTATTTTCCTTGTTTTTACCTGTTCCACGTGTCGCTTAGCCTCCCTGCCTGTTTCTCGCCAACTCCTCTTTTCCTTCCCTTTCCCCTCTCATGTCGACCACTCAACTTAGTGATGCGACTCCACAATTCCGTCCACTTACCACCCAATTCCCCTAACAGAGTGTCATCGGCACTCAGAGTTCGCGGAGTGGAATGATTAGCTGGGGAAGTCACCACTACTTCTGATGATATACAGTGCCGATAATAAACAATAATTAAAAAAAAAGAAAAGCCAAAGTTATTTCAGGGATCACAACAGACACTTTAAGGAAACTTCAGACGACTGAAACACACACACACACACACACACACACACACACACACACACACACACACACACACACAAACATGTCATTCATCTGTGTCAGAGAGAGAGAGAGAGAGAGAGAGAGAGAGAGAGAGAGAGAGAGAGAGAGAGAGAGAGAGCACCCCCTTCACCCACGCAATAAGTGGTGTGGGTGGGAGGGCGGACGGGTGAGCGGACAGCCAGGCACCAGCACACTGAGGCGGTAGTGGTGGCGGTGCGACCCACCACCTCCATCAGTCCCCAACACCTTGCCGCGGAGGGTGGACGGAGGCCCCGCACGCTCGCTTCCGACCGCTGGGTGCTGCTGCTGCAACCACTACTCACTCGCTCAACCGCGCCTCCCATTCAGTGAAGATTCCGTCGTTGCTCATAGTGCTACTACCGAGACGTGACTGATTAGCTGCCATACATGCAAATGACGAGCGTGGCGTGAAGTGTGAGCTATGGAGCGCAGGAATACACATCGTTCCTAAGATGAACCTCACGGATTGATGAGCTTTACTAGTGTGTAACTTTAAAGAGTTGTGGAGCAACGTGGTGGTGCGTCGCTCGCTCGCTGTTCGGAAGACTCCACGTGAGAACTTGTGCACCATCGGCAGGAGTGGATCCTCCCTGCCTGCCTTCTTAGCAAACAGAGAAAGAGTGGTAAGTTCAGTGAGACAAGTTTTAACCAGCCCTTCATGCTTCCTTTTCACCCTCTTCTCCATATCTAACGAGGTCTCTGGTTCCAACACACGTTTAGACCAATGTAAATAAGGGTTTAATTGGTGATGGGAACTTGTACTATCAGTGAAATGGACACAATGTGCATGTTATTGATACATGATTCCTCCCACATCACACACATCTCTGATTCCATTCATTTGCACATTTATTCACCTCATCTGACGTAACGATTAAAAAGAGGTTGTCTTGTGTATATTTTCATCAAGTGGGTGATAAAAGATTAAGTAGTATGTTCCGGCCTCATCCAATACACAATGCAGGTTATAGCCACCTGTCGAGTCTCACCCACGACCCACCTCACACCTGCCCCGCGGAAATCATTCAAGACGCATCACCTTCACCTCTCACCTCTCTCTCTCTCTCTCTTTCTCTCTCTCTCTCTCTCTCTCTCTCTCTCTCTCTCTCTCTCTCTCTCTCTCTCTCTCTCTCTTTGCTATAACTTTATAACTTAATTCTGTAAATAGAAAGAAATTATTGTCAATATCTTTACTACAACCTCTTTTTGAACGACTATTGAAGTTTTTTCTTCCCAGACATATTTTTTTCTGTAATAATTCTATATGAAAAAATATAAATCAATCATACAAATGTTGGAAACTTATGAATATGGAGACAGTAAAGACATAACTACAGGCAGAGTTAAGGGAAACACATGCCACACTGACACCTTTTCACACTGACACACAAGACGCAAAGTCGATTTGTGCGCCTGAACACAGACAGGGAGCGATTTACTAAGGACTTTAATGTGACGGTAGATAGTAATGCTCGCGCGCGCACGCACACACACACACACACACACACACACACACACACACACACACACACACACACACACACACACACACACACACACACAATGACCGCACAAACAAAAATGCCTCGGGTATAACTATCTCCCCCTCGTTTTAATAGTGGGTGATTGTAATTGTAGTAATTCTAGTTATTGTTGGTTGTAGTGATATAAATAGCGGCAATAGTTGTAATTGTTCATGTAAAAGTCGTAGTAGTAATAGCAACAATAGTAGTAGTAGAAGAAGTAGTAGTAGTAGTGTAGTAGTAATAGTAGTAACCGGAACAATGAAGTTTGATTGAAATGTTCATGGCATCGAAAGTAAATATTATGGTATGCGACGGTTATGATAATACACTTTCCTTCCCACACGAGACAGAAAAAAAGTGAAAAAAACAATGAAAGAAGTTACAAAAATCTAACACAACCATACACATTACCAAAGAGCTCCTCCGCGGCATTAAACAAACACACACACATACCACCTCATTAATATCAACATAATGGCTGATATATTTGTTACGAAATACTAATCCTCATCAAACTGGATTTGATAAACATTAGGAAAACATAGGAAAGGGTTGGGAAGTAGGACGTCCCACAGACCCTCCCTCCTTCCCTCCCACCCGACCCCTTCCCTTGACCCTCCCCCACCCCTACCGTCCCTACGCAGGGCCGGTGTTTTGTGGGAGGAGTCTCAAACACGGGAAGAAGAGGAGGGGGAGGGGTAGGGGGAGAACTTGAGGGGAATGCCAGGCTATGTAGCAGACACCCTCTCTGCCTCCTTTCCTGTGGCGCCAGCAAAGATGATGCGAGCGAGTGGCAGGTGAAGTGGGTAGCTGTTAAATGTTCTCTCTCAGTTTGTCAGCCTCAGTAGTAGAGAAGAGATAACATTTGGTCAGGATATAGTTTTTTTTTCTCTCCCCCATACCATCCCCCCCCCTTTCCCTCTCTTTTTTTTTTTCTCTCTCTTTCAAGCTTCACTCCCCCCCGACACACGTCTCGCTCGTGGATGATGATGAGTTAGTTAAGTGCAGTACTTTTGCTCACTGAAATACAACGTACGTTAACGATAAGAGAGAGAGATTCAGAACTTCATTGATCGAAATTAAGGAAGCACAAAAAACGACGATAAGATACAATAACGATGTAGTAATACTGTTAAAAACATTATAAATACAATAGGTAATAGCGAGAATGATAATAAAAAAGTAAAGATCAATAGTAATTATAATAATGATAATAATAATAATAATTCTACTACTACTACTAATAATAATAATAATAATAATTGTAACGATAGTAATAATAAGCACGGAAATAATAAGTAATAATAATAGTAATAATGAAAACATTAATAACTGATACCAACAATAATAATAATAATAACAATCATACAATGCTGTACGTCAATAGACCTAAGAACCGGGGAGGCGAGGCTGTTTTTTTGGGGGGGTGGGGGGGGTAAGCGGGTGAAGGAGAAGGTAGCGAGCTGGCGATATAGGAAGGTGAGAGTTGCGGGATGAGTGGGAGGTGCAAGGTTTGACAAGGATGAGAAAGCTGGCCGCGAGGGGTGACGGGAAGCATTTATTCCTGAAGGGTAAAAACAGTGGCCCAGTGTTGAGGTTGGGCGGAGTGTCGACGCGGACGGTGACAGAGGAGCCGCACGCGCCTAGCTAGACCCTTGAGGAACTGAATAGCAAGTCATTTCAGAGGTCGCCGCTCAGAAAACGTCATGCATGTGTTATTCGTCTCTCTCTCTCTCTCTCTCTCTCTCTCTCTCTCTCTCTCTCTCTCTCTCTCTCTCTCTCTCTCTCCCCTACTGGAAGAGGCAACCCAACCAGTTTTATTGCCTTTTAATTAATACAAAGAATCATATTTACATACAGCTCATTGATATCAGAGTAAGTGTAAGAGTTTATAATGTCTGCATTGACATGCGACTTGACTACAGTCTCGTGTGTCTGTGACAGTGACTGGCCTTCCATAACACAGACACAAGGCCAAAAGTATTTCAGTAGAATCCTCTAAGAGACCAGCGGACAGGAAAGAGACACCAAACATCTTTTTTTTCTGTTGCCTCCTCCTGTTTTCCTTGAGTTCTCCCGCGTCCATACCTAAATTTCTCCCTCTCCCCGGTGCATCAGACCTCTCAGGCCCTTGCTCATAAACACCTGAACTGTCCATCCTCTCTTCCCTCTCCGCCCCCACAATACCTTCATCTCTCCATCAGGCTGCTCCCCGCTTACCTCCCTCCGTCCTTCTTTCCCTCCCTACCCCCTCTCCCGCTCTCTCCCTTCAGCCATCTCTCCCTCCCTCCCACCTTCCCTCATTCCCTACCGGTGTGGCCTATCACTGGGAGTTTCCAGCGGATGTGAGGAGCCCTACCCAGTCCCGCCTGCCTCGCCTGCCTCACCTGCTTCCACCGCCGCTTGTTCTCACGCACACCCTCACGCTTGCTCAACACCACCTACGTCCCCTCATGAGCCGCGGACACTTTCCTTTACAACTACGCAACGCCTGCACCAAACACGCATCTTGAACCCACGAAGTTGCTCCACCTCAACACCCACACCTCCATCTACGCGGTTCATTCATACACTTGTCCCCAATACACCACTACGATCAACACCCACTCATGACACAACCAGTCAACTCAATAACTTAATTAACTCAACAAACTTTTTCCTTTGTACATACGTTTTACGACAACGCACCTAGCTATGAATGACGCCAAGCTCCCCCTAATACAACGTGATGAATGAAGATGGATGACAGCCATGGCGTAGGGAGCCAGGACGGGTGGAGCGGCGAGGCTAGGGATGCTACGCCCACCTGCCGGAGGGACTCTAGGAAACACCAACATGCCCTAACCTTCCCTGACACCACCCCACAAATATAAATTCCTTGTGAGCCTTTCCCCTTCCCTCCTTCCACGACGTGATTGTGGGGTCCCGGAGAGAAAGGAAAAGATAATGAAAGCTGGGAAGGATGGATTAGGGTTGGGTGGTCAGAAGAGGAGGAGGAGGAGGAAGAAAAAGGGAGGGAGAACCAATGCAAAGATGATAACGAAAGAGCTCTAAACTTTGTAAATATAATAAAAATATTAGCTGCAGAATAAGCCAAGCCATGAATTACCAAGCAGACCCGTACCGTGAGAAAAGATACATGCACATGATTAATAGACATAATATAAGGTTCCAAATTATTTTCCCTTTGCTTTTACAGCAAAAATATAAACTCAAGTCGCTCAATCACCACAATCAATTACTTTAACTTCGAACACAGTGAAAGAAGTAATGAAAAGACTTCTTAGAGAAAAAAAAACAATAAATATAGAAAAACTGAAACATAAATACGGAGATTTACAAAAAATTGCAGCATTTACCGAAGTTATGAATAATGCATTTATCAATTCATGCCAACACGAACTTTTTCTCTAAATATAACTAGCTTAACCGAGACTCCCTGAAATAAAACCTAGCTTAACAAAGTCTCTGGAGTGGCTTACATAAAGCCTCATGAAGGTGCATGAGTGTGTGTAGATAGGGGCCTAGGGGAGACAATGGGTTATGCCGTATCAGTGGGTGGGAGGGGCGCGCTATCGCTAGTGGGAGGCAAGTGTCATGGGAGTGGGTGGGAGGGAGGGAGGGAGGAAGGGCGGAAATACATTGATAACTACCCACTTGATTGGTGACACATTGTTGAACTGTCGTTTTCGTCATCAATCCACCCTCCCTCACCTGATATGCGGCCCTCTCTCCTCCTTCCTTCCTTCCCCCTACCCTGGCTGCTTCCTCTTCCACCATCAGTTATCGCGCCTCCCTCATTCCCACTCCAGCACCACCACCATTATACCTTCACTCACACACATCGCTTTGTACCACCACTCACACCAACTACATCAATAACAATGATAATAATAATAATTATTATTATTATTATTATCAGAAGTAGTAGTAGTAGTAGTAGTAGTATAGTAATAGTATACTAGTAGTAGCAATAGAAGTAGCAATAATAGTAGTGGTGGTGGTGGTGGTGGTGGTGGTGATGGTGATGGTGGTGGAGGTGGAGGTGGAGGTGGTGTCAACAACCATGATAATGATAATAACGACGAGGATGATAAGAATAAGAATAATAACATGAATGATAATGATAATTATAATACTGATAATTATAATAATAATAATAATAATAATAATACATAATACATATAATAACAATAATGATAATAATAATAATAATAATAATAATAACAATAACAATTATATCATTGCTACTACTACTACTACTACTATTAATAATAATAATAATAATAATAATAATATTAATGATAATAATAATAATAATAATAATAACAATAATAATAATGATAACAACATTGAGAAGAGGAAGAATTTTGGGTACGCGTGGAGCACTGCATTTCATTTTTTCCTCACAGGTCGACACATGTGTTAGCAGACAGTTTTTAACATGGAGAACATAACGCTCTGAACACCACGCAACAAACTTACGACACGAATGCCAATGCAATGTTATAATGTTCTCTGTTATTTGCGTTGATGAGGGAAAAAATTGCAACTAATAGTTCTACTCCTACAATCATCTTTTGTTCCCGCAGAGACGGTAGTTGTCCTAGGCACTTCCGGCCATGCCTCGAGGTGGTCCATTGACATGAGTTTAGCTAAACTAAACTCTCCGGTGTCTAAACACCGGAACTGGAGACTTCTATTAGCAATGAATGGATAGGCTAATATTCAATTCACACACACACACACACACACACACACACACACACACACACACACACACACACACACACACACACACACACACATACACACACACAAACATATATTTCTTTCACAAAAATGTATTACACGTCTCTACATTATCAAAGTTTTCGTTATTTAGTATTGTAAATAAAATATAAATCTGCTATGATGAGACTCACATGGCGGGAAGCTGGTCACAAGGGAAAAGAGGTGGAGGAGGAAGAAATTCAGGGGAAGAGCTAGGTTATGTCCTAACTGTATATTGTCGTGTGTGATGGCAAGCGAGTAGAGGGGAGGGATGCTGCCACCCGACGTAGAGTAACCAGTCCTTGCAGACCTTTATAGAGGAAAATCAGATGCATGGGTTGTGTTTCACCAGGCTAAGCACGTGTGATGGTTAAGTGCATCAGACACAGCAGACTCACATACTGAATGAGCGCAATGGCCCTGATATGCGCGGGAGCCCTGTAACTGTGCAAGTGTGACTATAGGTATATGTGTGCACGTGTGTGATGGTGATCGGTTTTACTACAGTTAGTCTAAATAAAAGGTGGCGGCGGAGGCTGACGTTGAAGTGTTATGAACCATGGAATATCATCATGTCTGCTGGATTTTAGATAGTGCTTTCCTTGACTTCCCTTCTTGAAGACTCGTCAACTCTTTTCAATCTTTCCTTCGTCTTTCAAGAAAATTTCTCATTGTAAATTGTAGGGGATTTTGGTGTCTACCCCGGTTCTTTTGATTCCTCGGTATGACTATCTAAGTTCATAAATACGAATTGTTAGCTATTAATAATAGCTTTACAATCATTCATCCAATCACAATCACACAGTAAGAGATACTTAATACCAACCAGACACTCTTTAGCAGCATTAAAGGGGCATTGTAGTACGCTTTACACACGAGCCTCGCCTTTCAGTGGCATGGTCACACAGCTACCACGGGTCTGCATGACTGCATCGAGAGTGAGCAGGGTGGAAACTTCACGGGAGCACCACTGTAGTTCAACCATACGTGAGCTCACAACCCGGGAGCTAACGAGAACAGGTGCTGAGGAGGGCAGATAGTGGAGGGGGCCTAACGTTGGGGCAGCTACATGATGAACGCCTGCCTTTGCCAATGGACTTTTGCCGCGATGGAAGCCTGTAAGGCTACATGGGGACGAAGCTGGAACCTGAGTGGCGCCAGCCAAAAAAAAAAGGAAAGGCTTTGGCTATCTACTGTACAGCCATAAGACACATGTCAGCTTTTTCACACCTATTCTACCTCAGAATACAACGAGCAACGTTTATTTACATCTGAGTACCTATTTTTAGTTCTTAGGTGTGAACAGGATAGGATAAAGATACCTTGCCTAAGGGTATCGTGGACGATTCGGGAATAGAACCTGAGCTTTCTTGAGAGTTTAGTGCTTCCATGAAGCATCTGGGCATCAGCACGGAGCAAACAACTGACTTACTCATTTACTCATCCTATTCAACCACCGAACGATTGGCTAGTGGTTGAATAGGAAAAGAAACACCCAATGTAACCCTGACATAAATAATCAAAGTACACAAATACATTATATAGGGAACAAATGTAATATGTTTTGAAAATTATATCTACAGCCATTATCAGTATATACAGGAAACGTGTTTGGTAGATGTATCACTCGTTTAAAAAAGTGTGTCGAACTGCTTCCCTGAATTAACAATGGTTCTTGTTTCAGATATGGTAAATTGATGAAGATGAGGACCAGCGATGTTATCAACGAGGCGGCGGCGACAGCTGGGGTGGGCACGGGCCTTCTGTCTCTTAGTGGCGCTGTGACAACCACATCTGGCAAAGGCTCAACTTTAGCTGGCGTTTCACCTGGTCTTACCTTTGACCTGTCAGCCTACACAAGAATCGTGCAGCAAATGGCTTCCAAAATATACCCCTATGACCCGGCTGCTGTGGTGGCATCCCTGGCCGCTCTGGGCCCTACCTCTCACCTCCCTTTGGCTCTCACAGCACCTCACGCACTCTCTCTCACCACTAAAAACGCCGATAGTGAAAAGGCCAGCAAGATTGCTGAATGCTTGCTACCCGGCAGTGGCCTCAAGATGGTGTGGCAGACCGAAAATAAGTCTGAAGTTAAAAAAATTAAAGAAGAGGATGGAGAGTCAGCTCTTGATCTGCGAACTCAAGGTTTAAAGTCTCTTTATTCCTCCTACAGAAGAGCCTCCCTTGATGATATTAAACCCAAAGTTGTGGAAGACATCTGGGTTGAGAATGACATTCAACTAAGTTGGACAGACTCCCGCGTGGCTGCTTACAACCCAGCTCAAAAACTTTTCATGTGTGTGGACTGTGAGTGCGTGGGATTCCTGTCCCGCGTGGCAGAACACTGGCTGGGTGCCCATGCCAACCTGCGTGTGTTCTCCTGTCCCCGGTGCCCATACACATCCGCATGGTCTCGTTGCGTGAAAATGCACCTCACACGACAGCACAACGAACAGTTCGCAGATACTAATATGTGGAAAGAAAATTCAACCTTGATGGAAGTAACCCGGTTGATGCAAGAACTACGAAACAAAGTAGAGAACAGAATCGATTCTAGCAACACTTTGGCAGATAAGCGATTTTATTGCCCACACTGTCCCTACGCCACGGATAGACGTGACCTGTACACGCGTCACGAGAACATCCACAAGGACGACAAGCCCTTCCATTGTTACCTTTGTTTCAAACAATTCAACAGAGCAGATCACGTGAAAAAACACTTTGTTCGTATGCATCCAGAGTCTGAGTACGACATTTCCAAGATTCGTAAGCAGCCTGGCAGTGGGAGAGGCGCTAATCGCTCACCTCCTTCTCCCATAGTGACGCTACCCCAAGAAGCCACTGTACCACCTCCACTGCCACCACCACAAGTTGTCACACCAGTTCCCTCTCCTCCCACTGTTCTCTCTCCAGCGTCGTCCCCGTTACCTGTGACCCCAGAAGCATCTATGGCAGACATGGGCCCAATAAGTTCCCCTTCAACCCCTGAAGATTGCAGTCCAACCTCTCCTGGGTCCATCGTAAACTTGGGTGTGGGGCTGAGCATGATATCCGGCATGGAAAGCCCCGAACCTGGGCGTGGGAGGAGGCGTGGAGACCGAGCGTACACTTGTCCTTATTGTCACTGGGCTGGCAGTGACAACTGGTGTCTTAAGCGACATATGAATACTCACATCAAACCTTTTGCATGTGTTATGTGTGACTACAAGGCGGCACGGGCAGAACGGCTTTCAACACACGTTTGGAAGGTGCACAACAAGAGAATCTGCAATAAATGCAACTTCCTGGCCGAGACACAGGAGCGTCTACTGGAACATACACGAGAGGAACAGTAAGTTGTTTTAGTATAGTGTGTGATTTCAGTATACTGTATTTCCATTTCAGTTGAATATGCAAGGGAGTAGTTGCCCAGTACACGTCCTATTTTCTCATGTAACCATTAATCCCTTTTGTTCCATCCTCAGCCACAACAACCCCTATTCACGCCGCTACATCTGCTCATCCTGCGTGCTTACCTTTGACACCCGGCCCGCCCTGGAGACCCACCAGCATCTCTGCCACCCCTGCCTCACTACCTCAAACACTTCAGTTGCTTCTCCCATTCCACCAGAGCAGGATGTCGCTCATGATCTGTCAATTCACAGTGAAACAAACCGTTCTCCACGACAGGCCTCGTCTCCCCTGGTGTGTCCCGTGGAAAGCTGCGGCCACATGGTAGGTTGTGGCAGCTCACTGGCAGACCATGTACAGGAGGCTCACGGAGGTGCTGGTGGCTCCAGCTGTCCCCACTGTGGATATCAACTTACTCATGATGAGTTATCTAGGGACCATTGGCTTACTCACCACAATGAGGTCTGCGCCGCTTGTGTCCACGTCTTCACCGCCGTGTATGGACCACAACTATGGAAAAAAGTTCATGTCCGCCCCAGCTCAATGGAGAGTCCCCTGGACGCGATTGTCACAGGGCTCAATCGCAAGCGTACAGCTACTGATGGCTCACCCGCAGACCCATTAGTCGAGGGTCCCCTCACCATCGTGACGTCATTCTCCATTCCTCAGAGAGACTCGCCATCACCAGGATCTGACACGCAGGACACAGATAGTGAAAGATTCTGTAAACGCTCAAGGAAACAACGGTGTCCCAAAAAAGTCATCACAGTAGCAGAGGACTCAAACAATGGGTCTTCTCTCAACACGGCGCGCAAACACAGTTCCATGAGGTTACGACGCAGGGCAATGCTCAACAGACCAGGCTTTGTAAGCCGTCAGTGTCACAAATGCCCTCGTCGGCCGGTCTTTGCTTCCCGTGCTCGCTTTCAGTTGCATGTGAAATGGAGTCACGGCAGACGCACTGCTGGGAAACGGAACCCAAATATGGAAGACACTTTGTGTAATTCCGCCTCAGTCCAGTAAGGGAACGATTGCCATCTTAACATAACGGGTAACCAACGATTTGTGTGTGCTCTTCACTCATTAGATTTTTTCTAAGCATTAGGCTCTCAAAACTCATTGCTCATGAGGTACTTGTGTCCAGGACCAACAGACCATACAGCCGTGATGCTGGGCTGGTTACTCAAGATGAGGGCTGGAAAGGGATCTCATTTCCCATATTCTTTAATGAGAGGAAGTCTTAACATTATGTACCAGTATATGATAAATTATTTTACTTCTTCCCATCTATGTATATTCTTGTACAGCAACACACCTAGAGGTGTACCTACTTTAGGTCAGAGTTCTCGAGTACAATTACCTCACAGTAAAACTGATATCATAATACCCTCAAGTCATTAATGCAGAGATTGTCAGGGATGAGTATTGATAATTTTCAAAATGCAAAATATGAATTGCTGAAGTTAGTCTTCTGCAAGAGTACCACACTATGATGGTGTCAAAGGTTTTAAAATAGTTCTACGATTATTGTTGCATTTGATCCGTGAAAATTCTTTGGTTGTGACATAGAAATGACTCCTCTAGATGTGTCAGTTAACACAGTAGTTTTTTTTTCATATATAATGTTATAAGTAATGTGAGGCCTTCGCCTTCGCCTTGGCCTCATCCCTTTTCCTCTCACCACTTCCCAAACTTTACAATCTCAATCTAAGCTAAGCACAGAATACATGGTGTTAAGACAGCTTTTCTAATTGTAACTTGATATCTCCTGCCAAAATAAGGAGTTAAAGACTAAGACTACTTGCCTTCCACCTCTGCGATATGCTGCCAGGGGCGTCCAACACCCAGGAACACCCAACTGAGCCTTCCTGTGACTTGGGATCCTGGGTGCAAATATTAAAGTATACAGAATTATCTCACTCTGTAGAGCTGGAAGAGATATTTTAGCATTTAAATATACTATAATAAAAGCTCAAAATAGTTTCCATCTATTTCATCTTAGAATTAGAAGAAAATAGATAGATAAACCAGAAACGCATTAACATTATCTTTTAACAAAATTGATTTAGATGAAACTTCTTGCCTATCAATTTTCAATTCAATAATGCTGTGCTTATAGCCCGTTCAAAACCAAAGATTTTATTGATTTATTCTAGCATTGTGATTTTCCCTTGTTATGCTACAACCTTTGTAATAGTTTCTGTGATTACTGTTGTGAATGGAATGTCTGCTACTTTGCATCACTAAGTCATGTTTGATTAGGATCATTGTCTAATCTGTTCATCCTCAGTGACACTAGGCCAACAATCCAGTGCATTTAATTATTAATGTTATTGTTGTTATCAGTAATATTTTGACTATTACTGTTATTATTATTATCATTATTATTATTATTATTATTATTATTATTATTATTATTATTATTATTATTATTGAGTCTTGTTATGCAATAATAGCCTTGGCCTTCTAGTCAGATTGTTGCCAAAGTTTACCCGTTTACAGTTTGAATTAGATGTTAATAACCCAGCCATATTATAATAAAATACTGACCAAATGTCTCTGGTGCTAACATTAAAAATATTTAGAAGTCCTTTACCTGATAAAGCCTATATGCAATATTTAAGAAGTATGGAAAAACCCTTATCTCAAACTAATTCATACTGTTCATAGTATTTTGTATGTATAAAGTTTTTTTTATGAAACTGTAAGGAATAAACACTGATCACAAAGGACGAAATGCCTTCATGTTTCTGATCATGTGATTATGTGATTTCTTTTCTATGAAATTAATCACAGTCCCTCTCCATACTAATCTACTAAACAGTTACTTTGTAGCTATTTAGTGCAAACTGCAGGCATACCAGTCATTACATATTCTTACTTGTTGATGTACCAGTTTCACAATATATATAAACAACAGAAAAGGAATTATGCGGTAAGTCATTATAATCTCAAAAAATGGTTGGCAGAGATAGAGGGCTTACCTTGACTTTTCATAGGCTTTATTGGTAAAGAGGAAAAGCATAGAGGCTCTGGAATAGCTTTCAAGGCATAGTGCAGTATATTTATCTGCATCAAGAATATCAAATGATTTCAATCTAAGTATGTTGAGCCTTTGGTAACTCAGTAAAGGAAAAACTGTGCTCAACAGGTATTGTGCCTCAAGCCATTATGCTATACAACCTTGTAAATACCTTTTTTTGTGATTTTGCAAGCAATAGTATTTAAACACAGCTCAGGATTGTAGTTGTGAATGACTGGATTACCTAAGGGATTTAAATTAAAAGAGAATGAGGCTTAAACATACATGTTTGTACTTAAATTATATTCTTGTACTACCAAGCATAGCTTTGGTATCAGCATGAGCTGACACAAACACGTATGAATCCTCATTTTCAATGAAACTGGGGATATTAAGCACACTGTAGCTTTTCAAGGTTCAAAAAACTTCAGTGGTGCAGAAATGGTACCTGGTAATATTTTGTAAGAAGTAGAAATATGGCAGAATTCAGAGGGAAAAATGAATATTACTTTAATTTACTATGACTGATTGCAATTGATATACAGTATATACTCATCATATATGTGCTTCAATGCAATAGAAAACATTATATAAAAAGATATTTGATACAGTTTCATTTGACATCGTATATTCATCATTTCCCTTAATATGAAGGACGGCCTATAAGGAGTTATTCCATTTACACATTTAATTATGCAGGTTTTTAATATCAAAATGCTTAGAAACTGAAAACAAGCACTGATGTCAATTTCACTTTTGAAATAAAATGTGCTGCTGCCTTTCATATAAAAGTGATTTGCAAAATCGTGAAAATAATATGTATGGATATTTTTTTTTGTCCTTAAATAATCTTTGCAATATGCACATCCTTCACATGTCAACTGCATGGAAAATTGAAAATTCAAATAAAAATGGTATACACACACACACACACACACACACACACACACACACACACACACACACACACACACACACACAACACTAACACATAACATAACATATATATATATATATATATATATATATATATATATATATATATATATATATATATATTATATATATATATTATATATATATATATATATATATATATATATATATATATATATATATATATATATATATGTGTATATATATATATATATATATATATATATATATATATATATATATATATTTTGGTTAATTATCAATGCAGTAATACTCTCAAAGAATAGGCATAACGTAGGTCACTGTAGGTACGATGCAACTTTTCTTTAACTCTGGAGTAACCAGTAACTCAATGGCAAATAATTTTAAGATCAACATGATCTTTGGGAAACATTACTGTTAAGCAAAGCTTTATTCAGCAATATGGAAAGTCAACTACCATTTAAGATTTCATGTTGAAATGTTACTTAATCAGTTCAGTGAAAACTGAGTCTGAGCTTGGTGCCACACCATGGCTGTATAAAGCTTACAAATACAACTGGTAAAGCTGTTTCTGTATTAACATGTTTACACCAACCATTCCCTTAATGCCTTGAAATACCTCTTACAATTATGTACTTTTCATACAAATAAAATAAATTACAAAACCACTTGCAATCACTGATCCACACACACACTGAAAAGGTCAAGAAACAATGGACTGAATACTTAGAAAGAGAAAGAATAATAACAGATAGATAATTTGGATTCAGAACAGGAAGGTCATGTGTCACAAACTCATGAGGTTTTTATTCAAGAGTAATAGATATATAACACAAGAAATAGATGGATGGGCGAATTGCATATATTTAGACTTAAAAAAGACATTTGATAAGGTTCCGCCCAGGAGATTACTATGGAAGTTGGAACACATTGGAGGATTGAAATGAACAATAAAGAACTGATGGATGACTACCTGAAAGAAAGGGAAATGAGAACACTAGTAAAGGATGAAAAATCTAAATGGAGAGAAATAAAAGGTGTAGTACCACAGGGATCAGTTTCACCACCAATAATGTTTTTAATATACGTAAATGACATGACAGAAGGAGTTACATAAGTATGCTTGCAGTTGATGCTAAATTACTTAGAAAGATAAGAAACCACAAGGATTGTGAGGAGCTATATAATTATATAAATAAAATATATGAATGGAGCAAGACATGGGAAATGGAATTTAATGCATGTACTGGAAATGGAAAAAAGTGCAATGAGACCCTCATGGACGTATAAGTTAGGGGAAAATATTATATCCATAGCAAAACAAGAGAAAGATTTGGGAGTGGTAACACAGAACAACTTAGAGAAACATATAGATAGAATATTTGGTGACACTTTCAGAATGCTAAGGATGACTTTTCATTTCCTAGATAAAGACATGATAAGAAAATTTTTAACTAAATGTACAATGATTAGACCAAAACTGGAATATGCAGAAGTAACAAGAAAAATCATGAGTTGAAATTAGAAAGAATACAGAGAATTGAAACTAAGATGGTGCCAGAATTGGAAGACCTAACATATGAGGAAAGGTTGAAAGAAATGCATCACACAACATTAAAAGAAAGAAGAGAAAGAGGAGACTTAATCACAATATATAAACTGATGAACAGCCTGGAGGTAACAGATAGAAAAGATCTAATAATGAAAAGAAAAGGAGAGGCTAGATATTTGAGAGGACACAAGAAATAATTGCAAAAAGGAATTTTCTTGAACAATACAAGAAAGTACATTTTTCCTCCAGAGATATATAGATACTTGGAATGGACTGAAGAAAGAGGTGACATTGGAAAAGAATGTACTACAACTGAAGGAAAATTAGACTAACATAGATACGGAGACAGGACCACACAAGTGTAGCTCAGGCCCTGTATACTACAACTAGGTAAATACAACTAGGTAATTACACATACACGAGTATAGGATTCCCAGCCTTCCATTCCTCCTGTGATTGCAAGATGACTATTCCTCGGTTTATATTCTGTATCTATTTACTGCTAGGTGAGCAGTGGTTATATATAGCATTTAAGAAGACAAATCCATTTTGTCTTCACTCAACATGGAATTTTAAAAAAAGTGTTCATGGTATAGCTATTATCACAGGGATAATAATTAGTGAAATTTCAGTTGCTAGACATTTCAGGATCTGGTAATGAATACCATCTGGTCTGTCAGTGTTCTTGCAAGACTATACATTTGTGGAATGATAGGAAGGAGAGGGTATACTCTGATGCATTTTTCATGGAAAGTAATAAGGGAGAAATTTTCTATAGCGTCGGTAGGCTTGTTGGAGGCTTGAATGGTCGGCCTCCGCCCGTTAGTAGTGCATGCTAGATTTTTTAAGTGACACCTCCTTTCTTGTTGAGAGGCTCATGCAGCCTGCGGAAGCTCCTTGATGCATCTTCACATTGCAGTCCCAGTCGAGGATAGTGTTATGGCAGCATGTGGGTGATCTTCGGTTACTAGACAGTTTTTGCAAAAAAAAAGTGGCCAGCCTGTGCCGGGATCCAAACTCAGGTCTCTGAGTTCGTCATGCCTGCATGCTAACCACTAGGCCATCGCCTGCACTCTGATTCAGCTGAAGGAAGCATCTGCAGTAGGGATTCAATAGCATGTCGAAAATCAACAATTGAGGCATCATTTGTATGTGAATCCAACAAGGCCATCCTAGTTCTTCCCAAAAATCAGCCACACAATTCAGAATTAAAATCAGTGAGGAGTGCCTGAAGGTATTTGGCTGGCAAAGTATATCAAACAAGATCTCTGTGAGGCAATAAATTTTATTGGTATCACACCATATACTGCTAATATCCCACTAACTGTTGTACTATTACCATCACCATTAAAATATACTTTACAAAATACTCAGAAAACATACACACATACACATACAAACTTAAATAGCTCACACTTACCAGCCACAAACTGCAAGAGCAACACTCAGATACACAAACAAAAACAAAACAAATACAGAACAATTTCACAACCATAAGAAATATATAAAACATTCTCATTAGACATACCGAAACCTTTGATTTAATCAAACAAAAAACTCTTAATGCATCAATCACCAGCCAGACAAAAAATAGTAGCAGTGAGTTTCCGACATAACAATGTCACTGAATAACCACTGAGTGGAATGGAAAACATGGTCACACACTTTGTGTGAGAAATGAAAGCGTGTGGGTAAGCTGTAGCAATGGAAATCGTGCAAATGGAGTGAAGTGTGGTGTATTGAAATAGGTGGTTTGGTCATATGGAGAGAAAGAAGAGTGAAGAGTTTGTGGAAAAAGTAAATGTGAGTGAAACTGAGGATGCTAGGAGGAGAGGAAAGCCAGTTGTAAGATGGAAGGAGTGTATGGATAAGGAAAGATGGAGGCTCTTCTGCCATGGCCATCCCCTTTGAAGACATCCCCAGATGGAACAAGGCATCAGAGACTATAGAACAGAAATATAGAATAGAATAGTTCTGGGTGCGATTGAGCCTCATAAGTAAGGCACACAAGAAAGTACAATGGAGTCTCTCATCTAAAGCATTTGGATATAACGAATTCGTATCTAACGACCCTATTGAAGCTCCACCCCACCTCCAATCTAACAATCCAAAATTCATATCTAACAGTAATTATTCCTGGCACCCGGGATCGAATTTCAAACTTCTAAGTTGTCCTGCAAAGATCCTTGAACGCATGGTCCTTGCCCGCCTGAAGTGGCAGTTAGGCCCACTTCACCCCTCATTATTTGCATACCAGTCACACAGAAGCACCACCACTTGCGTCATGACCCTTCTTGATGCTCTACGCTCGTGCTCAGGACTTGTTGCTTTCTAGACCTCAAAAAGGCTTTTGAGCTAGCCAGCCCACCTGCCATCCTCAAAGCCTTGACCATTAACGGGATTCGTGGTCGCCTCGTACAATGAGTGTCTGACTTTCTAACTGGCCGCAGTACTCGGGTGCGTTTCCAAGGCCACCTCTCTCCCCCTCACCACCACACCTTAGGCACACCTCAAGGAAGCTGCCTCAGCCCCTTCCTATTCATCATCCTAATAGAAGGTCTTCTTGCCACCTCCCATGGACTTGGGGTTCAGCTTTTATACTACACTGACAACCTTGCACTAGTCTTCCCCAAACAAAACTACAAGAATCTTGTGCCCAGCACCTTGAAAATGTTACAACACTGCACTGTCTTTGGTCTCAAAGTCAACCCTGAAAAGTCATGACTTTTGGACTTTCTCCTCCATCACAGCTGCTTTGTCTTTGTCTTGGAAACACTCCCATACAATATACCAAAACTCACCAATATCTCGGAGTCTGGCTTGACCCACACATATCTTTTAAGACCCAAGTCAGATACCTCAAGCAGCGAATTGAGGCCCGAAACAGAATCCTGCACTGCCTTTCTCATCGAGGGAAGGGTGCCTCTGTTGGAGTGAAACGGCACTTTTACATTGCTGCTATTCGCTCCTTGCCTCCCCAGCCTCTCACAAACCCTCTTCCAGACTCTGGAGGTGGCTCAGAATAACGCCTTCCGTACAATTCTGCATGTTCCAAGGTGGACACGCATAGACACACTGCGTACAGAATGTGGGCTGCCTTCAATCAAATACCGCATTTTTGCGAGGGCATCGCTGGCCATGGCCACTTTCATTCGTTCATGGCCCAATACTCCACTGACCAATCACCTCCTTCACGGATCTCAACGTCAGCCCAACACCACTCATAATGGCAATTGAATACAAGCTGTAGCTGATGCTGCCTGAGCCCTAGAAATCAGCGATGCAGTCCGTTGTGAGCCCAACCTTCATGTCCCTGATTATATCCCTCCCCCTCCTTGGGTCCCTAAGACCTTCACCATCCACCTTTCTCCTCACCCACGACCTAAGTCAAGGCTGCCCACCCTTCTCCGACAAGAAAGTCTTGCTGCCATCGCCTCCTTCTCCTCCGCTGATGCTCCACTATTTCACAGATGGATCTGCCAAAGATGACACAGCAGGAGCTGCCTTTGTATGTGGGGCAATCACACGTTCCTTCCGATTTTCAAATAACACTACTGCCTTTCAAGCCAAACTAATTGCACTCCTTATTTCACTACAACATGCCTGCAATCTTCAACCCACTTCCATCCACATCTTCTCAGACTCCCTTTCTGCTCTACACGCCATTCAACATAACTCTCCTACAGATAATGTCCTCCTCATCTCCTCCATTCACCATCACTTCCCAACTCTCTATCCCTCCAACACCAATGTTGGGTTCCGGAACATGTTGGTCTCAACAGGAATGAGTGAGCTGACACAGCAGTGCGCCAAGCTAGTGAGGAACCATCCATCACTTTTCATGTCCCTCTTAGCTATTCCAGCATTAAGGGAATGGTCAACAGGGCAGCCATCACTCAAACTGTACTACTGCTGAAAAATTTTGTCATCCAGGGCTCCCGGTCAGCAACCTGGTACGTGACTGCAACCAAGAGAACACCGCTCCATTTTCCACCTAAAACATCCCAAGAAACAATATCCCATTTCATCCGCCTAAGACTTGGTTACCTCTGCTGGACACAGATAACAAACACAGACCCCGACCCTTGCCCACACTGCCTTACACTCCCTGATGACCCACTAATACACTATGTCCTTCACTGCCTAAGTACCTGCAGACTACATTTCCAGGTTGCTGAGTTTCCTGATCCTGAGTACGAGCAGGCTGCACGAGTGGTCGCCTCTTCACCTCTAGCAACGCTGCTCGACATCCGCACAAGCTACCCTCCATCTCGATAGAAACCCTGATCATAATAAATATACACTGACGGGCTCTTAGTTAGCCAGTGCTCTTCCTTTACGGAGGAGCGATAAGGGGGAAAAAAAAAGTGCTTGTCTCATTGTTCCCTTTTTTTTGGCTCTCCATCCCATCTAACAAGTGTCTGGCGGTGTGTTACACCTCTCATGATGTCTGCCCTAGCCTCAGGTAGCGGAGAGGGGAGTGGTGAGAAAGGAACCCTTCAAGAACGTGAGAAAAAAGAACTAGTGAAGAGGGCTACTCGTGTTGGAAAGAAATTAAATAAATATATGATGGAAGACAGAGTGGGTGATTGAATTCATTGAAAAAGGCCACAAGAATTGCGAGATAGTGAAGATGACTGGGTTTCCTGAGGGCACAGTGCATAATTTTAAGAGACAGAAAAGTGACATTAAGGCCAGCCTGGGTGTTGCAAAAAAGTTTTTTAGTGGCAATGCTAATGCACCTACACACATCATTATTCTCTCACAGGTTTGTTTATTATTAATTCTTCTAATAATAAATATATTATATGATTTGTATGTATTTTAGATCTCAAATTAACACTCAGAAGGGTAAAAATAGATGAAAATAGGGACTCGGCCGAAGTTTTGGCACCAATTACAGTTTTTCCCATAAGTTTATGTATCTAACAAATTTGTATCTAAAGCTGTTTTTTTGGCACCAATTATTTTTTAGATGGGAGATTCTACTGTAGTCCCTTTGATATTTATAATGTAAATAATACAATTATTCAATCTTTTCAAATTTTCAGTGAAACCCAACTTATCTCAATTCATTTACTGCAATTTTGTTTAACATGGATATAAATACCATTCCAACTGTGCATATTTTCAGTTTGTATTCTTATATCAGAACCTAACAAGAGATTCCTTTTTCAAAGCCCACAATTCTGCAAGTTTGTCTTTGATATTCAATTAATTCTTTACATACATATTTCTGTCCTCGCAATGCCCATGATCTAAAAGTTCTTGCAATATTATACTCAAAGCTGCATGAGGTGGGGGGGTCTAGTCCCCCAAAGACTTAAATAAACAAAAATTTCACAGCACAGGCTGCTTTTCAAGGCAAGCGTAAGTTTGGAGGAATATCTTGGATGTTGGAAAATCTTGGTTGGAATTTATTGGGATATTTGAAATATACTGAAGCTGAAAATTTTACAATGAACTGCATTGTTAAAATTTACAAATAGGAAGTGGATATACTGTACATTATGTATGTATACATATTTACAAATCTATTATGTTTACTTTAGTGATATTTCATATATGTAAAGGCATGCAATTTATATTTGGAGAGCAGCACAATCTTAAGCATTTGCAGTGGAAAATTTTTGTTCGCCCTAACCTCACCAATGATATGTCCTCCCCTATAATAAGGGATCATACACCTCAATACGAGTGAGGGATGTACGTACACCAGCCAGCTGCAGCTTTACATGCAGGAACTGCAAAACCTCATGGAATGCAATTTATTCAAGTGTTGATGAATGTAGTGTAAAGATTTGTATATTTATTAACAGATGTTACATAGTGGTTGGACCATGTACATTATGGTTCATTACGAAATTGTAAATACTGTAGTACGATATGAAATGTAAAGTCAGAGAATTGCACAAAATAATGCCAGTCCAAGTGATAAATTAGTGTCACATGTTGCTTCTTCTAAGCCTAAACAATTTACTGATAATGTTTGTGATGAAATTCTACAGGAAAAATGGTAAAATTACTTACCTAATTTCCAGTAAAGATTTTGTTGCTAGGAAGCATAATATGGCAATAATTTGTGGTTGAAGTGGTGTTTGTGATACTCTTTTATTTACTGCATCATATCTGTATGACTTAACATTTTCATTTACTTCATAGGCACCAAATTCCAATGTTTTCACTTTTTTATACTTAAATCATAGTATTTGCATGTCTAATTAAATATTCTGGACTGTAGACCCCACAAATTGAGATGAGATAAAGTGCCTAACATTGCATCAGGTTTGGTGCATGGATGTGGTGTGGAATTGAAGCTTGGCTCAACTTCAATAATAATAAGTAAAACTATATATATATATATATATATATATATATATATATATATATATATATATATATCTTCAATAATCCTACATAAGATATAGCCAACCAGTGGTCATGCAATATTCCAAAAGTAAATGTCTCTTTTTATTTGTACATCAAATAATTCCATCCAAGAGACATTTGACATAGCAACAGCAAAACAACAGTGTTCCACTTGCTCCAAGAATATCTATTTCACCTTAATTCTCGCTTCCTTTGAGTACAAAAATAAAGTATAATGCTAGAGCACGATAACCAACCTTACTTTTACTCATTTGGGAAAAATATCTTGCTCAAATAAGGTATGATACTATAGTACTGAAGGAATCGCAACTTTAAGTTCAAATAAAGAAATAACTGTGTAGTATATATATACTCTGGGGTCTACCTACTAGTTTAAGAGGGTGCCTATAGGTTATACTAAGCTTCAGTCATATCTATGTTCAAACAGATAGTTATTCAATAATCGACAGTATTCCTTAATTGTCCCTCTATTATGAATTTTACTATAAATTTTCATGAAATAAGCCATACTTTGCCAGTGGCCCATACCACAGATGCCACAAATGTGGTTTTAAAATCAACACATGAATTAACATAGTCCAGTGGCTAGCGGTCGGACTTGCAAACTTTGAGTCCAGAGTTCGAGTCCCGATATCCGCTGGCCACTTTTCTTTGGTATTACCGCCAAGTGGCCAAAAATCACCCAAATGCTGCCATAACACTATCCTCAACAGGATTTGCAATGTTATATACATTGAGGAGCTTCTGCGATAGCATATAATCTCTCTCTCAACAAGAAAGAGAACAAAGAAAAACGAGGCGTCACTATAAAAAAATCTAAAAACCTGCACTACTAACGGGTGGAGGCCAACCATCTAAAGAGCCTCCATCAAGCCTACCAGCACCACAGGTGCAAGATATAGAACAAAAAATGCTATTCAAATAAGGAGGAATTAAAAGAAACTTAATATCTATCAAGCATAATTAAATTGATAATTTATGACAAAATTCATAAACTACATGAATTATAGTGATGGAAAATGTACACAAAAATACTGAATGATACAGAAAAGTCTGGATATTAACAAAAGACATACAAAACAGATATCCAGACACATTCAATGCAAAATTCCAATACAGGTACCAATACAGGTAACCTGCACAAGAAAAAATTGCAAAAAGAAATTTGCTTGAACAATACAAAAAAGTGTAGTTTTCCCCAAAGAAGTATAGATACTTGGAATGGACTGAAGGAAGAGGTGATAATGGCAAAGAATGCACATCAACTGAAGGAAAAACTGGACAAATATAGACACGGAGACAAGACCACACGAGTGTAGCTCAGGCCCTGTATACTACCACTAGGTAAATACAACTAGGTAAAAACAAACACACACACACACACACACACACACACACACACACACATGTGAATATTGCCAAATCCATGATGAGATTACATTACATTGAGGCAGAAGAGGGTAAAACAAGGATTGAGATGAAAGGAGTACAGTTGGAGGTGAGTGAATGTAAATATTCAGTTGAGAAGTTATTTGCAAGGATGAACGCCGCTGAGTCAACTTTCAATGAATGGCACACGGAAAGAAAGGATTTGAAGAATGAAATAGATAACCTCAAGAAGGTAAATGATGGGAGTAAAGGAGATTGAAAAGTTGAAGTGTGAAAACAAGGGAGTAAGGGAAGAAATGAGTGGATGTAAAAAATCACTTGAAAATTTATTGGAGAGGATTAACATTAATGAGTCAAATTTCTATGAATTGTGTAAGGAAAAATTTCATTTGAAAAATTAAATAGACAACCTCAAGAAAGTAATTGATGAGAGGGTAAAGGTGATTGAGAAACTAAGTGGAAATGTAGCTTTAAAGAACACCCAAGGATTTTCAAAACAAGAGATTACAGAGGAATTTAAAGATTTTGTTAGCAATGAAGTGAAAGCCTGGAAAGAAGAAAAAGAAGAGGATAAAATTAGCTTCAAAGAAATATTTGAACAACAAGAAATGGAAAGCAAAGTGAGAATGAAAAAAGAAGTAATTAAAGTATTAAAAGCTAATGAAAACATTGTCAGAGATGCAGCAGAGAAGAAAAAGAATGTAATGATATACGGATTGAAAGAAAAGGTTATACCTATGAGAACAAAGAGAGAAAAAGAAGAAACTAAATGCATAAAGGAAATACTAAAACAACTAAATGATGAGGATGAGAATACTAAATTTGAGGAGGAAGTAATGAGGTTAGATCCATACATTGAAGGTGGTGTTAAACCAATCAAACTGAGACTTAAAATCAGACTGCAACAGAAGAGATCTTAGTTAGGACTTACAAGCTCAGGAACATTGCAGAATATAAAGATGTGTTCATTAAAAAGAGTATGAATGAAGAAGAGAGACAACAATTTAAAGAATTGAAGGAAGAGGCAAAGCAGAAAAATGATGAAAGAACAACAGAGGAGAAAACAGTTTTTTTTAGAGAGTAAAGAACAACAAGATAATGAAATGGTACATAAACAACAGATATTAGAAAGAAAAGAAAATTAAATGAATGGAGCAGTTACAAAAAGAAGTGATGAAATAAAAGTAATGTATACTGACATAGATGGAATAATTTCAAGAAAACTAGAGTTAATAGATTATCTAAAAGAGAAGAAACCAGAAATTGTATGCCTAACAGAAACAAAACTATGTGAAGAAATCCAGACTAACATTGAGAATGATAATTATAATATATGGAGGAAGGATAGAAAAGACAAAAAAGGAGGTAGTGTGATGCTAATGATAAAATCTAAGATAAAAGTTAAAAATGTAGAGTATGGAAAAGGTAAAGCAGAATTGAT
Organism: Metacarcinus magister; assembly: GCA_029783475.1. Classification (NCBI taxonomy): domain Eukaryota; kingdom Metazoa; phylum Arthropoda; class Malacostraca; order Decapoda; family Cancridae; genus Metacarcinus; species Metacarcinus magister. The sequence continues at coordinate 179,519 of JAPQNM010001548.1, read as the reverse complement.
AAGTTCACAGATTAAGAACAAATAGGGAGAAGCTGAAAAAATAGTAGTTACATATGTACCGCCAAAAACTCAAAATTGGACTAAAGAAGAACATGAAAAAGTCAAGCAAACCAAGTGCTGCTTAAGACAGTTAAGAACAGTTATTAAGCAGGAGTATCGAGCACAGGTGAAGCAAAACACACCTGTGGATACTAAAGAAATAATGTAATGATCTTCTTTTTGTTATTCATGTTTTCATCCAGATATTTGAAAGTCATTCTTATATTTCTCAGCAGCTGATATGAATCTCCTGTGATTTTATTAATATGTTTCTCTGGTGACAAATTATCTGTAATCCATACTCCCAAATTTTTTTTAAACATTTGTTTTGTTTATTCATTAATTTCCCATCGAATACTTTCCTCTTTGTCTTATTCTACTACTGCCCATTTCCAGCACTTTACACTTTTTGGCATTAAACTCCATTTCCCAAAGTTTACTCCATCTGTGAATCTTATCTAGATCCTTTTGTGAGTGCTCACAGTCCTCTTTACTTTCTATTTTTCTTAGTAATTTGGCATCATCTGCAAATAGACTCATATAACTATTCACTCCCTCTGTCATATCATTTACATAGACCAAGAACATCACTGGGGCCAATACTGATCCTTGAGGAACTCCACTTTTCACATGCACCATTCTGACTTCTGGTCTTTCATAACTGTTCTCATTTCTCTGTTGTTCAAAAGTCTTCCATCCATTTCAGCAAACCACCCTTCAATCCGCCTACATTTTATAATTTCCTGAGCAGTCTCTTGTGAGGTACTTTGTCAAAAGCCTTCTTGAGTTCCAGGTGGATGCAATCAACCCACCCTTCTCTTTCCTGTGTCACATCAATCACTCTTGTGTGTGTGTGTGTGTGTGTGTGTGTGTGTGTTAGTGATGTGTCGTTCGTGAACGATAGAGCCGGCTCTTCCAGATGAAAGATAAGAGCCGGATCTCGTAATTGAGAGCTGTTTATCCTTAAGTTTCCATATTTTCGCGATTTTCTAACAAATTGCAATGATTATCGATTGTTAATAATAATAATAATAATAATAATAATAATAATAATAATAATAATAATAATAATAATGATAATAATAATAATAATGATAATAATATTATTATTAATGACAATAATAATAATAATAATAATAATAATAATAATAATAATAATATTAATAATAATAATAACAATAATAATAATTACGAGTACTAGGCCTACAGTTATTGAAATAATACAGTAAAATGATTGAATTGGTAACTCTTGATGTGTTTTATGCAGCGTTGCCACTCCTTGGCTTTTGGGTTGGGACCTTGGCGCCTTAGCTTTTTTCCCTTGAAAACAGGCTAATCTAAGCTATTTTTTGGAAATTTGGAAGCCGAAAGAGCCGGCTCCCTTAAAAGAGCCGGAATTCCCATCACTACTAGTGTGTGTGTGTGTGTGTGTGTGTGTGTGTGTGTGTGTGTGTGTGTGTGTGTGTGTGTGTGTGTGTGTGTGTGTGTGTGTGTGTGTGTGGGTGTGTTAAAATGACTCTTGATGAAATATGAGTTCAATGTAATTAGTGGAGTAATGATAGCAGCAGTATATCTCTGTATGATGATCATGAAGGTGATACAAGAAATTCTTACACAAAATCAACCATAACTCATTTTTGGAGTATCTGTTCGCTGTTGTAAAGATTACATAAACATCACAAAAATTTTACCCTATATTGTGTTGCTGTAGTAATAAGAGTTTTTACTGTATTTATACACAGTTTATTGGCTGTGAACTTCCAAGATTATGCACCTAAACAGTGCTAAGATAAGTTTCATGAAAATTCATGCATTTCACCTGATTCGTTTGTATTGCACATGAAATACCATCACTTTAAAACACACTTCCACCCTCATATTTCAGTATTTTTATAAAGCAATATGATATTAGTTTTGTAAAATAAATCTTTGGATTTCTTAATGGACACTAAACTTCACCTGTAATTAATGCATAAGAAATATCTTGGTACAAACTTAGTATTTACATTAAATTTACACAGTATCTTTTTTTATTTCTAGGACTAAGGCTTTCTTTAATAGTTAGTATGATTCAACATATACACGGAGTCGTCAAAATAAATTATCAATTATATACATTAACTATAAAACTAAAAGCTTTTAAAAAACATATTAATCACTGAATTCAGCAGAGCAATATTTTCAACAATACCTCAAAATCAGTTCTATAGTTTCCAATTTGCACATTTAACTAGATCTAAAAAATGCATTCGGGACTAAACCTACTAACTGGAATAATGATGCATAATATTCTTTAGGAAAGGAATGAACAGTCAATCAAGATGATAAATAAGTATTAAATAAATATTTGGGAGATATAATTTACCAATAATGTAGTGAATATATTCATTGATATGATCAGTAGAACCTTGAAATAGTCAATATTTACCATATCAAAGGCAAAGCCTTCCATAGCAGATAAAAGTTAGGGATCAACCCCAAGCCCTAGTCCTGTCCACCTGTCAGGTGAAAGGAGGAAGTACCGATCCATTGCATGACAGAAGCGTGTGCGATACACTTCTGGGGAAACCACTGTGGGCAGCTTGCCAGCCCCTCCTCCCAGCATACTGCCCTTGATAATGGTCTCCAACTTCTTGTCCCAAGTAAATGTACGAATGTAATCTGCAAAGATGAGTGATGATGTAATCCACACTACCATATTTATAACTAACAGACAATACAGTGATGTCAACCATATCACACTTCTCCCTTGAGCAATTTACACTTAGTGCACAGTGGTGAAAACATTCCAGTCAATCCTCAACACGACTGAAATCAACTATCACCTCAGCGCTACCCATCCCCTTATTGTGGTGTTGTAAATAGTAGCATGTGGCAACCCCTGGATTGATTTTGTCTGCCCTCACACCCTCATTTTTGACCTGGGTCAATGAAGGTATGGAGCCCCTATCCAGCGAGGAAGCACTCGCTAGATAGGGGCTCAATGCTTTAACTGACCCAGGTGAATCTCCACAAGACTTACGCTGATGGCATAGCATACACATAACAGTTTTATGATAATAAAAAATATCCAAACACGATAAACAATGAAAATGAATGCCATGTACAAATAAAAATTTTGAATAATCTAATAAATTCACTTTGGCAAAATTTTATGAACTAACTAAACCTAAACCTAACCTACCCAAACACTAATGAGGTCTGGCACTATTGTGTCAAGCACTACATATTGTTACATAACTTTCTTTTAATATTTCTCGGGTTTGTACTTTCAGTTATAACTGCTAAATTATATTGAGACCTACAGAATACATTGTGATAGTACTGTATAAAGACAGAGAAAAGATAATGGTTGAGCAGCAATGTTTGTGTCAGAGGCTGTGATGTTTCTTTAAGTGACAGAGGCTAAAGATAACACATGCTGTTACTACCTATTGCCCTATCTATGATGTTACTTTGTTTTAAATGATACTGAAACTTTTGGAATATATGTGTTAACATAAGCAGAGTAAAAAGTGATGAAAGCCCACCACAGATGGTTTGGTGTGGCTGGGAGTGGCTGTGTGGGGTTAAGAAGTGCTTCAATGAGGTGACAAATTACAAACATCCACTGTTGACTACAGTGTATAGCCTTATTTACATTTGTTTTGTTTTAAATTATATTGACTTCTACAGAATACAATGAGAAACCATAACGACAGTGAAAGTCTGCCAAATGGTCAAGGATAATAGTGTGAGCAACAGTGTTTAGATCAGCAGCTGCGACAGTATGGAGTGATCGGGTGATAAATATGTAATTATTATGGTCTCAATCATGATGTTTCGATCTAAATAATAGTGAAACCTATTTAATACAATTTGACAACACAAACACAATGAAAAGGCAGTAAAAACCTGCCAAATAGTTAGAGGTCTTTGTAGGTAGGTGGCCACTGTGGTATGTCAAGAAATTTAATGATTAATATGTGGTTACTATAATCTCATTTATGACGCTATTTGGTTCTTTGTTAAGGGTCCTTCTAAGTTGATTGACCCCTTAATGAAATTTGCTTTTGGGGAGTTTTGTATGAGTTGCCTGTGACCTGGAACCAATTACTATTTTTTTTCACTGAAATTAATAGAACTACTGTACTACCCATCATCAAACACAGTGCATTCAAAGTACCAGTCAGGCATGCTAGGGATGATCCCACTATACTCTATTAGGTTTTTTTCTTGTTTACAATTCTGGCACTACTTTTCTAAGGTAAATGTTTCCACATTTCATGGTAAGCAAATTTCAGGTTTGATATGCAACAACCAACAATGAGTTAAAACTTACCAATGATTCCAACAATAAGTTCATTGGCAGTGCCATCAATGCCAACAAGAAGGGAGTAGTCCATTATGAGCTGCTGAGAGAGGAACACTGTGTCTGCCTTGATAGCTCTGTTGACCACTGTCTTGCTGTGAGGCCTCACGTACAGAGGAGACGAACATGCCATTCTCACTAGGTTTTCATCCAGCAACACTAATTCTGATTCCTGAATTAAACAGAACTCACTGAAATCATTCCATCCAAACAATACTTTTATTCATCAACATTATCAAAATTAGAAATATTGAACATTTGTACATAATTTTACTATATAGCAATGATATTTGTACTTTTACATACCTCTTTACCAGATGTATTTACAAGCCTGTTTCTAATTGATCCCTTCAGGTCAAATTTATGGGTAATATTGCGTTGATAGAATAAGTTTTCCATGACTAAGACATCCATTCGCTGGGCCTTGTTTGTTGTGGTGTTTTTGTATCCAATGCGGTAAACACCTGTTCATAAAATCCAATTTCAGAATATTCACATGACACTAATTTCCCATCATAATACTAAAGGTTTTCATACAAACTGGTTATTATTTGATACACCCTTAAAAGCCATGTACATTCCTCATACCTCTTTCTAATTACAGCAGCGATTCACAATTACTTTTGACCATTACCCCAATTTTGTTCCAAATTCATGCTTAGCAACAAGCTCATTACACCCACCCAACACTATTACCCACCCACTCCCTCCTCACTATTCACAATGATACATCTTAATATTTGTGCATCTGTATCTAATCTTTTTTCCTTTCACCTCAACTTTCCTAAAGGCTGTCATTACCCAAATGCAAAATTAAAGAGAGAGAGAGAGAGAGAGAGAGAGAGAGAGAGAGAGAGAGAGAGAGAGAGAGAGAGAGAGAGAGAGAGAGAGAGAGAGAGAGAGAGAGAGAGAGAGAGAGAGAGAGAGACAGAGAGAGAGAGAGCTGATGTGCCATCAAAACATGGCCGCTCGACAAAAGCACAGAGTTCCGTCACCGAACCCTTTGAATATAAGTGCCGCACCGGTACTGCCCACACCCTTGGAATTTCGCATCCTTTGAGTGCACACCCTTGGGGGGCCGACTGTAATGTTTATAAATGAAAACTATTGCATACTGGAAATAATAATCATCACAAAATATACAATAAATGGCACCAAACTTTCCAAGATTAACCATGAAAAAGATTTAAGGTAACTGTTAGTAAAGACCTGAAACCCAGTAAATATTGTTCAGACGTTGTTAAGAGAGTAAACAAACTATTCGGCTTCATCACAAGAACTTTTGATTACAAATCTAAAAAAAGTCATCCTTACACAATTCAATGCACTTGTATGCCCTTATCTAGAACAATGCAAAGAGGAAATACATATGAAGATAATAGAAGACATCTATAAGGAAAGCACTGCCCCTATAAAGCTACTTAAAGTCAGTGGGAAAATTCCAATACAGAAAGGGAATACTATTTCACCCTCGCTGTTCACAGAAGTTTTAGAGGAAGTTTTAGAAGTTTTTAAGAACTTGGATTGGAGAGAACAGGAATTCAGATAAATGGAGAATATCTAAATAATCTTTGATTTGCTGACGATATTGTTTTAATGAGCAAATCAAAAGATGAACTGCAGCAGTTGATTTTGCAGTTGCACAGAAAGCCAGAAAGTGGGCTTAAAGATGAATATGAAGATAAGGTTCAACAATTACATACTACACCATGAAACTAAAATACATGACGAAGTAATAGAATGTGACCAAGACATTTACTTAGAACCAAAAATTGATTAGGTACAGATCATGAAAACAAAATTAAAAGAAGAATAACGATGGGATGGAGTGCTTTTGGTAGGCAACACAATATTATGAAAAGTAATTTCCCACTATCAATAAAGAGAAAGATATATAATCAGTGTATTCTACCAATTCTTACATATAGACCAGAAACCGGAATCTCACGAAAGTCCTGAAACAAAAACTTCAAAGTGCCCAAAAGGGAATGGAGAGAATAATGCTTGGCATAACATGGAGAGATAGGAAGAAAGCATCATGAATTATGGGGCAGACCAAAGTTGAAAACATTTTGAGCACAATTAAAAGAAAGAAATTGACTTAGGCAAGACACCTTATGAGATGAAGAGATTATAGATGGACTGTTAGAGTAACAGGATGGCAACCAAGAGATGTTGAAAAAAAGGCAGGACAGACGGAGAACTAAATGAAGAGATGATATCAAAAGTTTTGTTTGAGTAACCCGGAACACACAGGCATCTAACAGAGATGAGTCAAGAAGGTTGGAGGAGGCCTTTGTCCTGCATTGGACTTATAGAGGCTGATGATGATGATGAAGAAGATGACAAATACAGGACAACTTATCACCAGAGAAACATATAGATAGAATATTTGATGACACATTCAGGATACTAAGAAATATATGGATGACTTTCCACTTCCTAGATAATGATATGATCGGAAAAATTATAACACCAATGATTAGACCAAAACTGGAATATGCAAAAAATAATATGGTTCCTACACAAAAACAAGCATGTGTTAAAATTGAAAAGAATACAGACAATAGCATCTAAGATGGTGCCAGATTTGGAACACCTAACATATGAGGAAAGGTTGAAAGAAATGCATCTAACAACACTAAAAGAAAGAAGAGAAAGAGGAGACTTAATTACAATTTATAAATTGATGAACGACCTGGAGGAAACAGATAGAAAAGATTTAATAATGAAAAGAAAGAAGAGGATAGATATTTGAGAGAACAAAAGAAAAAAATGCAAAAAGGAATTTGCTTGAACGATACAAAAAAGGTACAGTTTTCCCCAGAGTAGCATAGATACTTGGAATGGACTGAAGGATGACGTGATAATGGCACAGAATGTACATCAACTGAAGGAAAAACTGGATAAATATCCATACGGGGACAGGACCACACGAATGTTGCTCAGGTCTTATATACTAAAACTATGTAAATACAACTTAGTAAATATGACTAGGTAAATACAATTAAGTGAATACAATTAGGTAAATACATACAAAATCACCTTCATTCTTCCCTTTGGTGTATGTTTTCACTCAATGCTATCATATCAAACTTTTGTTCCACAAACATTCTGCCAATCACCTCCTTTTACCTTCAAGTGTACTATATTCAAGCACATTTAAAGACCTAATCTTTAGGGTTTGGGGAGATATTATTCTCTCCTCCACCAATGCACCATAACTTTTTGTAGGAGAAAAATACATAGGAGGGCTTTCCAGACCACTCACTTCATCCTTATTTGTTGCCTTTTTTCAACTTCAATGATTATGATAGTAATATTCTTGTAGCTCTCACGACATCGATATTCTCACAATATGAATTCATATTTACTTCCATAGATAACAATAGTCTACTGTTATCTATGGTAGTAAATATGAATTCATATTGTGAGAATGCATTATCTATGTTATTATCTATGTTACTACCTGTGTGAAAAATCAACAATGTCATTATCATCAGCAAAAAACAATTAGTGAATTATGCAAAAATAAAGCCCAGTTATTGCAAGTATCTATTTTCTGAAAATGTAGAGCGGTATATGCAACTGAATATACTTGTATGTTCAAACAATCTCCATCATCCATGAGACCACTCTTAATGATATCTGATCTTCAAACCTCACAGTAATTCATGGATTTTTGCTATCATATCCTTTAAGACTTACCTACTATTCTGGTGAGGACAGTTGGCTGCTGTTCCTTCTCACAGTTCACAATGTACTGGACATATGCTTGTCCAAAATCAAGAAAAGAACTCATCTCAAACCGGGACATCTCCTTAAGAATGAACCGATCATCTGAAAAATAGCAAGTTTTCTAAATTCCTTTTCTACACAGAGATGACACTACCTATAGATACTCGTGCATATGGAAAAGTTAATACAATTGATGTGTTGAAAATGGTAAGGGGGACAGATGTAAACTAGGCAATGGAACCAGACAGCATGGTCATATTGATCTCAACGGAATGTGAAGGACAACTATGAAGGTCAATTTAAGAAATTAATTGTTCCATAAATTTAGAAGTACCTAATTACTAGAAAATAGTAAATACTGCACCTATTTATAAGGATGGAGATAAGGAAGATCCACTTAATCATACACCAGTCAATCAAACAAGTGTAATACAGGTACACAATATTTTATCTGAAATTCTGAAAACCAAAAAGGTCCAAAAACCGAATATTGCCATGTATTGCCATGTATTGGAAATAGGAAAAAAGTGCAATGAGACCCTCATGGACGTATAAGTTAGGTGAAAACACACAAGCTAGAGAAGCTAGAAGATTAGAATGAGTGAACAAGGGAGACTTCCAAGTGAATTATGATGGAAGAACAAGAGGGTAGATTACATAGTAATAAAAACAAGTTGCTTACATAACAGCAAAAATAAAATTTTCCAAAATAGAAACATTCATACCTGAAATAAACTGAATGCAGAATTGGTGCAAGCAAACAACATTCATAAATCTAAAACTAAATTAAATGTCAATAACTATGAAGATAGGATAACATGAGCAAAACTCAAATCCTGATAATACAACATTATGAATGCATGTGAGAATGTACAGAATTACAGAACAAAAATATATACAAGACTCAAACTTACCTTTTGATTTGCAGAAGACTGATCCAGACTTGCCTCCTCGAGCCTCCCACAGAATACAGCGTGAGAGAGATCGAATAAAATGCTCTTCACCATAAGGAAATACCATTTTCCTAAGCTGTCTGAAGTGTTCAGCAAAAAAAATCTGAAAGTAATAGTGATTATATAACTGCTTTCTTTATAGAACAAAATTAGTTGACTGAAAAAAAAATACATTCGCAACTAATATAGAAAAATCACACTCTACGTTAACTTGATTAGCATTATCTAATAAACACTATTACACACTTTATACATTCCAGGTGTCTTTCTTTGATACAAACAAGTTCCAAAAGTGATTCCAAGTCCTTGCAATCTTGGAATATAAGTTAATGTGAGGCTGAGCTGTATGATGTATGATGTATGATGTCTGTGACTAATCAACCTATACATGGATGTTGTAATAAAAGAGATGAAAGGAAAGGTTGGTGATGTTGGAGTGGAAATGTGTATAAATGGTGGTAGATGATTACTGAATATAATTCTGTTTGCAAATGATAAAGTTCTCAATGCAGGAAATGAATGAGCTGCAAAAACTGAGAAATGCAGAAGTTCAAGATAAATGTAAACAAAGGTAAAGTGATGGTGTTTAAAAGGTGTAATAGTGAAACGGCTGATTTTGATTTCTCATAAAGAGTAAAAGTTGAATGCCCTAAAATGTAAAATCAGGCTGAGTGGAGAAAAATAGAGGAGGTAGATGAATTCAGGCATCCTGATTTTGATTTTTTCTTGAACTGCACTACTGTAAAACTATTAACAACATCAATGGACAGTTTGTTCTAGGTAGAGGTTATCTTATATGTCAAGAAGTTTCCACATGCAGAGGTGGTAAACCTTTTTACATCAAACTTCCAACCATGATTGCATGTTAGATTACTGTTGAGATCAAACAGTTTTCAATAGTCCACTGTCAAGCTTAGTTCTAGGGCTGAGAACAAGAAAGGCGACTGTCCTAAAAGTAAATTTTGAGAAAAAACTCATTTTCAAAGTTCAAAATATTCACTAAAATTCAGCAAATAACAAAAGATAAAAGATCCTTTTTACCAAGATTAATCAAACTATCGTATTTTTTGGCTTATATGACGCACTTTTTTTCCTAAACAATACCCTGAAAGATATCCATGAGTCTTCCAAGACCAATGTTGTCAGAGGTTAGCTTTGGTAGCTATTCAATTCAGCCTCTTGTATGATGTAACCTCAGTACTTACCTGTTACAAGTATTTTGAATACCATAAGACATTCAAATCATTAATATTGTTAACATGTTGTGAGAAAAAAAATATGTATATGAGTGTATTTACTCATGTCAGTCTGTATCATATGATATGTCAATATCATTTACAATTCTTTGTATACCATAAATCTTTAAATGAACTTTATGAAAAATGATCGCTGATGAGCAGGTCTGAATGAAGATAATGAATAGTGAGTGTGTTCTTGTGTGAAAATGACTGTATCCTGGGCAACAGTTTTGGTGGTCTGTTATTTTATATTTTCTTAGAAATTTCTTTCCAGAATCAGGGTGAGAGAACAGAGGATTGGTTGTGAAGAGAATACTAAGATCCAATGGGAGAAGTGTGAGCTTGAGAGAAAGGTCAAGAAAGGGATGGATAGACAGTGTAAAAGAGCACTGGATGAAAGAGAAATGTATGTGGAGCAAGGAAGAATGATTGTGCGTGATATAAGTGAATGGAGAGGAGAGCAGCGGTGAATGCATGATTACAGATGTGACCTTGACGACCATTGGAAATAGTTCTCACGCATCTGGTGTGATCCTAGGATCATATTAGGTGAGGAAAGGGAGAGAGCATGAGCTAAATGTAAAGTGGCAAGAGTAAACATTGGGACTCTGTTGCGATACGACCCCTACCCTCCTTCAACCTTCAGTTGTAAATTTTTTTTCATCACCACTTCTTTCAGTCCATTTCAATTATCTTTACTTCTCTGGAATGTAAGTGTGGGTGTGTGTATGCATAGCTTGTCTTGGCTCACCTTATCTAAGGAGATAACATATAGATAGATACTATGTTGTGCTTCTATATGCCTCACCTGATGCAAGGGGATATGAATGGCCTTAAAAATTTTTGAAGGAACATCTCTTAAAAAGGGTAATGAGGCAAATGTGTGAATTTGAATTTACCTTGCAATAAAATTTTGCATGTTGGTCATTCCACTGAAGTTCTATATGCAGATCCTTGGCCAATTTATTTTTGTCTTGATCTGATGAAGCTGACAGACAAAAATCTGAATCTTCATTGCTGATACTTTCAGTTCCTCCCTCATTGGACTGTTGAAGCTCCACAGATCTAAATAAAATAAAAAATTCATGATATTGATTTTAAAATAACAATACAAACAACAGGATCAAAATCAATTTACATCAATAATTTCATATGGATTAAATGACATCGAGTCCAATTATTAAGCTATATTTACATTAAAAAAAAAGTGTAATCATAAAAAAATATTTGCAATCTACAACAACCTGTGATTTGTTCCTTCTTTCTGCGTGTCTTTCAATCTTTTCTTGAGAATATTTAGCTGCTTCTCATACTCTTGTGATGTTAAAGCATGAGCAATTATAGAAGATGGTTCTTCACCATAAACAACCACTGGAATTTTCACTTCAGGCAGCAGCAAATAGTGTTCACTTGCTAAAAAGGGTGACTGGAAAAGAAACAATACATTAAATTACTATTCAATTAGTCATTTGAGGATTAGCATGAAATTACACATCAGACACGTGATTTTTTAAAAGATGGAGAAATGAAATAAACATATCAATGCTTCAAAAACCCAGTTTCTCAACCATCACTGTTCTTCACTATGATTTTAAAAAAGAGACTTCTTTTCTCCTACATATGCTGGATCTATAGAAAGGTCTAGTCTATCTTTGCACAAAATATGAGATGGGGATTCCATTCACTCAATACTTATGAACATGACAATGCAATTGTAGTTGTATTGAAAAATCACTTACACCGTTGCAGTATATTATGCCTCACCAGCTCTCATGCCTCACCTCTCCTTTATGGTCCCGTATACTTTCTACCAACTACTGACATCACAACTAGTAATTGGAAGAAGGGCAGAGGTATCCCACAAACACTGGTTAATACCCTCGTTACACACACACAAAAAAAGAAACTGGATAATAGTAGATTTGGATAGTAAATTTTCCTGTATGTTACAACTGAATAAATAGAACTTGGCACACACACACACACACACACACACACACACCACACACACACACATACACACAGTGTGTGTGTGTATTTACCTAGTTGAATTTAGCTGGTTGTAGTATACATTGCCTGAGCTACACTTGTGTGGTCCTGTCTAGAGTTGTCCAGTTTTTCGTGTGTGTGTGTGTGTGTGTGTGTGTGTGTGTGTGTGTGTGTGTGTGTGTGTGTGTGTGTGTGTGGTGTGTGTGTGTGTGTGTGTGTGTGTGTGTGTGTGTGTGTGTGTGTGTGTGTGTGTGTGTGTGTGTGTGTGTGTGTGTGTGTGTGTGTGTGTGTGTGTGGTGTGTGTGTGTGTGTGTGTGTGTGTGTGTGTGTGTGTGTGTGTGTGTGTGTGTGTGTGTGTGGTGTGTGTGTGTGTGTGTGTGTGTGTGTGTGTGTGTGTGTGTGTGTGTGTGTGTGTGTGTGTGTGTGTGTGTGTGTGTGTGTGTGTGTGTGGTGTGTGTGTGTGTGTGTGTGTGTGTGTGTGTGTGTGGTGTGTGTGTGGTGTGTGTGTGTGTGTGTGTGTGTGTGGTGTGTGTGTGTGTGTGTGTGTGTGTGTGTGTGTGTGTGTGTGTGTGTGTGTGTGTGTGTGTGTGTGTGTGTGTGTGTGTGTGTGTGTGTGTGTGTGTGTGTGTGTGTGTGTGTGTGTGTGTGTGGTGTGTGTGTGTGTGTGTGTGTGTGTGTGGTGTGTGTGTGTGTGTGTGTGTGTGTGTGTGTGTGTGTGTGTGGTGTGTGTGTGTGTGTGTGTGTGTGTGTGTGTGTGTGTGTGTGTGTGTGTGTGTGTGTGTGGTGTGTGTGTGTGTGTGTGTGTGTGTGTGTGTGTGTGTGTGTGTGTGTGTGTGTGTGTGTGTGTGTGTGTGTGGTGTGTGTGTGTGTGTGTGTGTGTGTGTGTGTGTGGTGTGTGTGTGTGTGTGTGTGTGTGTGTGTGTGTGTGTGTGTGTGTGTGTGGTGTGTGTGTGTGTGTGTGTGTGTGTGTGTGTGTGTGTGTGTGTGTGTGTGTGTGTGTGTGTGTGTGTGTGGTGTGTGTGTGTGTGTGTGTGTGGTGTGTGTGTGTGTGTGTGTGTGTGTGTGTGTGTGTGTGTGTGTGTGTGTGTGTGTGTGTGTGTGGTGTGTGTGTGTGTGTGTGTGTGTGTGTGTGTGGTGTGTGTGTGTGTGTGTGTGTGTGTGTGTGTGTGTGTGTGTGTGTGTGTGTGTGTGTGTGTGTGTGTGTGTGTGTGTGTGTGTGGTGTGTGTGTGTGTGTGTGTGTGTGTGGTGTGTGTGTGTGTGTGTGTGTGTGTGTGTGTGTGTGTGTGTGTGTGTGTGTGTGTGTGTGTGGTGTGTGTGTGTGTGTGTGTGTGTGTGTGTGTGTGTGTGTGTGTGTGTGTGTGTGTGTGTGTGTGTGTGGTGTGTGTGTGTGTGTGTGTGTGTGTGTGTGTGTGTGTGTGTGTGTGTGTGTGGTGTGTGTGTGTGTGTGTGTGTGTGTGTGTGTGTGGTGTGTGTGTGTGTGTGTGTGTGTGTGTGTGTGTGTGTGTGTGTGTGGTGTGTGTGTGGGTGTGTGTGTGTGGTGTGTGTGTGTGTGTGTGTGTGTGTGTGTGTGTGTGTGTGTGGTGTGTGTGTGTGTGTGTGTGTGTGTGTGTGGTGTGTGTGTGTGTGTGTGTGTGTGTGTGTGTGTGGTGTGTGTGTGTGTGTGTGTGTGTGTGTGTGTGTGTGTGTGTGTGTGTGTGTGTGTGTGTGTGTGTGTGGTGTGTGTGTGTGGTGTGTGTGTGTGTGTGTGTGTGTGTGTGTGTGTGTGTGTGTGTGTGTGGTGTGTGTGTGTGTGTGTGTGTGTGTGTGGTGTGTGTGTGTGTGTGTGTGTGTGTGTGTGTGTGGTGTGTGTGTGTGTGTGTGTGTGTGTGTGTGTGTGTGTGTGTGTGTGTGTGGTGTGTGTGTGTGTGTGTGTGTGTGTGTGTGTGTGTGTGTGTGTGTGTGTGTGTGTGTGTGTGTGTGTGTGTGTGTGTGTGTGTGTGTGTGTGTGTGTGTGTGTGTTTACCTAGTTGTATTTACATAGTTGTAATATACAGGAAAAGAGCTATGCTTGTACTGTCCCGTCTCCAAATCTACTATTATCCAGTTTGCTTTTGAAATCATTAATATCTTTTGCATTAATCACTTCTGCATCAAGTTTATTCTAGGTTTCTATGCTTCTATATGGGAAGCTGTATTTCTTTATGTCTCTTGCATGTATTCCTTTTCAGTTTGTTCTCGTGTTCTCTTGTTGTTCTGTCGTCCCACACAAACAGATCATCTCTATCAATTTTTTCCAGGCCTTTTGATGCTCTATACACTGATATAAAGTCTCCCCTTTCTCTTCTTTTCTCAAGAGTTGGTAGTTTCAGCCTAGAAAGTCTTTCTTCATAAAGTAAATTTCTCAGGCTTGGAGCCATTTTTGTAGCTGCTCTTTGTAATCTCTCAAGCCTCTTTATATCTTTCTTTTTATGTGGTAACCAAATACACTGCAAAGAAGTTTGCTGGGAAGAGTGGTATACTGGAGGAGGAGAACAATCATGTGGTGGTTTATTGTTGGATTTGGTAATACTACCACGACCTGACTGACTGAGGTCAAGAGAATGCATGTGGTTTAAAGGCAGAGTCAAGCAAGCGGTTGTCACACACTGCCTCTTACCAAATATACCACAATAATCCTACAAAAAGACAAGGTGCAGAAGATAGCAGAGTAATGTCTCCACGAACCTTGACATCCCTTGCCTTGACTACCCCCTTTGGAGGGTTAACAGCCTGTTACATAGATATACTAAAGAAACATACCCAACTGTGAGAAAAATTAATTATGATAATGACATGAATTCATTCACATGTATGTTAGTTTGTACAAATTGTGTTAAACCATTCACATCTTTAAAGAAAAACGTGATACTATTTTCAGAAGATGGGACATACACAAGCTATAATCAATCCTGTAAAAATACAACTTGGTAAATACAAATAGTTAAGTAAACTATAAAGGCACTTACCTCAACTAACAAATTAGTAGAAGAGGACCAGAAGGTTGAGATTATATTTTTTACAGCCGCAGTAGTAGCAAGACGTCTCTCTCCCACACGATCAACATTGTCCCTCAGTGTGGTAGTCTGTCCTCCATCAGACAGGGATCTCTCATGGCCTCTCCCTGGTGACCCTGAAGTGGGTGAGCAGCCACTCACTAGTCCTTCACAAGAATCTGAGGCTGCAATAGATATCATAACATATTTTAGAATTACTTCATCAAAAACAACAACAAAACCACACTGTACATTGTACATGCAACCCTTGTCATCATTTTGAAAGGCTTATAAATCATAAATCAGGATTCAATTCTATTACTAAATAGTAGTTTGCTAAGCTACATACATAGTTAGGTGCAACTTGTCTGTCCAGCCTTTTGCTTTTAGATCTCTCCTTAGGACCTCATCCCATATTTACCTTAGTCTATCTACTACAGGTTCACAATATTTTATCCGAAATTCTGAAAACCAAATTTTTTTTCCAGAATGTCGTCTACACATCAAAGCTCCTCAGACACACGTTGCCTCTGCTGCTCACAGATATTTTGTTTATTTTTTGCAGATTCGTTTTTGCTTTAAAGACTGTGCAAATGTCAAAAAGAGCTGTAGATTCCCCTATGGTTAACAGTGAGAAACAGAAAAGGAAGTGTATGTCATTATTGATAGCATATAAGTTATTACAGAAGCTTAATCTTGGTGTATCTGTGCGGCGTCTTACTGAAGATTATGGTGTTGGAATTACCACCATATACCACCTAAAGAAACAGAAACATAAGTTGTTGAAGTTTTACAGTGACAGTGATGACCAGAAAGTAATGAAAAATAGGAAAACGCTGCATAGTGCAAAAATTAAAGATCTTGACCATGTGCTGTTGGAGTGGGTTCAACAACGAAAAATTGAATGTATGCCACTGACTGGTTTGATGGTAATGAAACAAGCTAAAAAATACCATGAAGAACTGAACATGGAAGGTGAATGTGAATATTCAGAACGTTGGCTGCAAAAATGTTAAGAAGCGTCATGGTATAAAATATCTGAAATTCTGTGGTGAAAAAGCTTCTGCTGAATATGATGCAGCTGAATGTTACATTGATGAATTTGCCAAGATGGTACCTGATGAAAACCTTAGTCCTGAGCAAATATACAATGCTGATGAAACTGCTCTCTACTGGGGGGCGAGCACTCTACCACTGAGCCACCCGGTCCCCTGTATTGTTTTATCTAAAAAAAAAGCGTTAAAATCTACGCTAAAAATCTTCCATTCCGAAATCCGAAAAATTTTGAAATCCGAAGTGTCTGGTCCTAAGGTTTTCGGATAAGAGATTGTGAACCTGTAGTACTCTGCAGGAACTCCCCTACTTACAAACAGAATAGGTTCCTGAATTTTGTTCATAACTCAAAATCTTATGAAGTTCAACATTATTCTTATCCATAATGAGTTTATTTTCTTTAACATATGGGTCTATAACACCTGTAAGTTGTTCATGGGGGCTATGATGATCGATCCATAACATACTTAATAAAGTTCAGGCACTTATGATGTCATCCATCCACAGACTGAGAAAAAATTTCCATTTCTTTCATTTTGCATTTTCCAATGCCGTACAACAGACGCCCAACAAGAATTAAGTAATTCAAGGTGAGATGCTATAGGACGCCTAACTTCTGATCTTTCACTAGTTTCTGATTGGGGCAGAGCAAACCTGGTTTTGTTCAACTCCTCAAAAACTCTATTTCCACAACTATCTACTCAACATAACCTTCCAGATAACTATCCCCTCTTCTTCAATGACACTCAACTTCCCCTCTCCTCCACATTAAACACACTCGGTCTATTTTCTACTAAAAATCTTAACTGGCAATTTCATATCTCTACTCTTGCTAAATCAGCCCCCAAGAAGTTAGGGGTCCTATGCCGTCTGCGTCCATTTTCTCTCCATCTTAGCTGCTTGCTATGTACAGGGGACTTATCTGCCCATGTATAGAGTATGTCTCTTATGTCTAGGGAGGTTCAACTCAAACAGCTCTATGAAACAGAGTGGAGTCTAAAGTTTTTCGTCTCATCAACTCTCCTCCTCTAACTGACTGTCTTGATTATTTAAGTCACCGATGCAATGTTGCATCTTTATCTCTTTTCTACTGCTATTTTCATGCTGACTGCTCCTCTGAACTTGCTGACTGCATGCCTCCCTCCCTCCCGCGGCCTCGCTGCAAAAGACTTTCTACTTCTTCTCATCCCTATTCTGTCCATCTTTCTAATGCAAGAGTTAACCAGTATCTTCACCTTTCATTCCTTACACTGGTAAACTCTGGAACTCTCTTCCTTTGTGTTGTGTATTTAGAATATCTCGAATCTGTATCGAAGGCTTCGAAATATCAAGTAACGAACCTTCGAGATACTATTGCGAGTCATTGTCGGGATTCGGGTTTTGGGCTATGGCCAGACTGGAGCTGGAATAAACCGCAGTAAGACGTCCGCCTCTCTCTCTCTCTCCTTAGCACAAGTTCTGAGACAGATATAACAATTGGCGACGAGGATGGGATTTCTCGTTCTCCCTGTCGTTCTGCTACACTGACTGCTGCAGTGGGGACCTGCTGTTGTGCTATCGGGGGTTGAGAACGGCGTCGCGACTTCCCCCTTCTGTTACTGCGTGTCTGAGGCTCGCATCGCTTCTCTGGAGGGCCTAAACTTTCCAGCCTTCTCCCCGGAACCGTCGGGGACGGCTGCTGCTCGCTGGGATACCTGGCTACGGAGATTTGACAATTTTGTGGTTGCTCAAGCTGTGAGTAGTGTCACCTGAAAGCGTGCGATGCTCCTTCACTGTGCGGGGGAAGATGTGTTTCAAATTGCTGAAACTTTGATGAGTGAGGGTGATTCGTATGAACAGTTGAAAACTAAACTCACTGAATACTTCGCACCGAAACATAACGTGGAGTACGAGGTATTTGTGTTCAGACAAGCTACGCAGCAACCAGACGAAACTTTGGATAAGTTTTATGTAAGACTCAAGTTGCTGAGTAAGAACTGTGAATTCCGTGAAGTGAATCGTGAAATTAAGTCCCAGATAATTCAGAAGTGTTCACTCGCTAAGGTTCGTGACAAGGGTTTGAGTGATCCGGACCTCTCACTAGTGAACTTGATGAATTTTGGCCGTACGTTAGAGGCTACCACAGTGCTCGCACAGGCAATGGCACCAGATTTAGCAGTGAACGAGACAAAGGTGTCTGTGAACAGTGTCAGGCCCAAAGGTGGGCACAACCAGAGTTACGTTGGTCATCAAGCAAAGGAAAGTTCGAACGAAGGTTCGGCTCGAGCTGGCTACCGCTGTTATGTGTGTGATAGACTACACTTAGACTACACTTTGACAAGAGGGAGAAGGTTTGTAAGGCCTGGGGGCAACAGTGCTTCAAGTGTGGTAAACTAAACCATTTTGCCAACTGTTGTAAAGCCAGAGCACGAACAACTCGTACCTGGAGGGCAAATAATCTTGTGGCAGAGCAGCACCAAGGAGCAGTGACGCCGTCGGAAAACGACCATCTCGAAGGTTCAGAGTCGTCTGGACTAAGGGAAACAGGTGAGGAGTTTCCTATGTATACTCTTGGATCAAGAGTTAAAAATGAACCCTACTTGTGTGTGCTTGAGTTAAATGGCATTCGTACACCCATGGAAATTGATACCGGGGCTGCTATAACTATAATTAGTGTGCAACAGTTAAGGAAACTCGAGCAAGGTACTAAGGAAATTTCTATCAGTAAGGAAGGTGTACCACAGCTACGCACCTACACCGGGGAGTTGCTTCAAACTTTCGGTCGAGTTTGGCTCGAAGTTAGGTGTGAAAATAAAACCTGTACCTTACCGGCTTTAGTTGCTCCTGGTGCTGGACCTTGCCTTCTAGGAAGGGACTGGCTACACCAGTTACATATCAATTGGGCAGAAGTGTGCAAGTTGCAGATTGATAACTATGAAAGTTTGTTCCCTGAGCTCTTCAGAACAGGATTAGGAAAATTGAAGAATTACGAGGCGAAGCTGTACGTGGACCAGGACGTCCAACCACGGTTCTTCAAAGCCAGAACCGTGCCTTATGCCCTGCGGGAGAAGGTGGAAGCTGAGATTGAACGACTGTTGAAGGAAGGGGTACTCAAACCTGTGGAGTATGCGGATTGGGCAGCTCCCATCGTCCCAGTTTTGAAGCCAAGTGGAGAGGTAAGAATTTGTGGAGACTATAAACTGACTGTAAATATGGCATCAAAGGTAGATAAATATCCACTACCTAATATTGAGGATCTCTACTCTAAGTTGATTGGGGGACGTTATTATTCAAAATTAGATTTGAGTCATGCTTATCAGCAAGTATGTCTTGATGATGCATCACAAAAATTAACTACAATCAACACTAGCAAGGGGCTGTTTATGTTTACCAGACTTTGTTACGGAGTTGCTTCTTCACCAGGTATATTTCAAAGATTAATGGAACAAATTGTTCAGGGTATTCCAATGGTTACAGTTTACCTGGATGACATTCTAGTTTCTGGTCGGTCTTATGAAGAAGCTAATAAGAACCTGGTAACAGTTTTAGCAAAATTGCAAGAATCTGGTCTGCGTTTAAGAAAAGAGAAGTGCTCCATTATGCAAGAGTCTTGTGTCTACTTGGGCCACAAACTGGATGCGTCAGGAATTCGCCCTACGGACGACAAAGTGGCAGCCATTCAAGGTGCACCGGTTCCCCAAGATGTTTCAGAGCTCCGTAGTTTCCTTGGTATGATAAACTATTATCACAGATTTTGTGGTAACTTGTCAACTGTCTTAGCCCCACTGAATAAACTATTACGTAAAGAAGAGAAGTGGATGTGGGGAGCTGAGCAAGAAAAGTCTTTTGTACACGCTAAACAATTATTGCAGTCTTCCCAACTCCTTGTGCACTATGATCCTCGCCTTCCCTTGGTTCTCAGCTGTGACGCATCACCATACGGGCTGGGAGCAGTGCTGTCTCATCGTATGGAGGACTCTGTAGAAAGGCCAGTTGCATATGCATCGCGGACTCTCTCTGCTGCAGAGAAGAAATATGCACAAATCGAGAAAGAAGGTTTGTCTGTGATGTTTGAATTACAAAAGTTTCACAAATACCTATATGGTAGAAAATTCACCATTCATACAGATCACAAACCACTAGTTGGGTTGTTAAGAGAAGGTGTTCTAATTTCTCCGATGGCCAGTGCTAGAGTTCAGAGGTGGGGACTTAAGTTGTCTAACTATGATTATTGTCTGAAGTACTGGCCTGGAAGCAAGTTACCTGATGCAGACTGTCTCAGCAGGCTTCCCATCCAAGCAGAGAGTGTCCTGGAGGAGGAGTCACAGTACTATCCATGACTACACTAGAAAATACTCCAGTTACCGCAGCGAGAGTTTCCTTATGGACTTCGAGGGAGCCTACTTTGGCAGTTGCGCGTGATTATGTTTTGCAGGGTTGGCCTGAGGATGTTCAAGGTGACCTGTTACCCTACCACCATCGTCGGTCTGAACTTACGGTGCATCAAGGATGTGTGCTGTGGGGCTCCAGGGTGGTGATACCGGTGAGAGGAAGGACCTTGCTACTCGATGAACTACATGAGGGCCATCCCGGTATAGTAAGGATGAAATCCCTAGCTAGAAGCTATTTTTGGTGGCCAGGATTAGATGCAGATATAGAGGCCAAAGTTAAGAGTTGTTATTTGTGCCAACAAAATAGGAAGAAGCCGCCGCAAGCCCCTTTACATCCGTGGGAGTGGCCTGGACGCCCATGGCACAGAGTACACATAGATTTTGCAGGGCCTCTGGAAGGTAAGATGATACTCATCCTGGTGGATGCTCACAGTAAATATATTGAAGCTCACGTAATGAATTCGAGCACAACTGCAGCAACATTAGTGAAGTTACGGCAGACTTTCGCCACACACGGACTTCCTGTCATTATTGTGACTGATAATGGCACTGCTTTCACAAGCCAAGAATTTAGAACTTTCTGTGAGGTCAATGGAATCAAGCATACTTGTAGTAGTCCCTATCACCCATCCACCAATGGGTTGGCCGAACGAGCCGTACAGACCATAAAAGACGGGTTGAGGAAAGTCAGAGAGGGAGATATGGAAACAAGACTTTACAGAATTCTTGCCAGATATCGACTTACACCGCAGACCACAACAGGGCAGAGTCCAGCCAAAATGTTACTGAACTGACGACCACGATCAAGACTCGACCTCCTGTGCCCAAGTATTGAAGAGAAGATAATAAAGCAGCAGGCTGATGCAGTTGAGAAGCGAGGTACTGCGGATCACAGGGTACTCTATGAAGGGGATGCTATATGGGCTCTGAATTTTACAGGCAATCCTCGGTGGGTCGCAGGAGTGATACAGCAGCAGCTGGGTCCAGTGTCGTTCACAGTGGTACTCCAAGATGGAAGGACATGGAAGCGGCATGTGGATCACCTTAGACAGCGATGTCCGGACGTGAGCAGCCAACCAGAAGAGCTAGCAATGCTTCCAAGGGAGCCTTTATCATCCTGGCGGTCGCAGGTGCCACCCGCGGCACACCCCTGGTCGCAGGTGTCACCCGCGGCACACCCACAGACGCAGGTGCCACCCGTGACACACCCACAGACGCAGGTGCCACCCGCGGCACACCCACAGACGCAGGTGTCACCCGCGGCACACCCACAGACGCAGGTGTCACCCGCGGCACACCCACAGACGCAGGTGCCACCCGCGGCCGGGCTCGTCACGCAGGTGCTACCCGCGGCCGGGCTCGTCACGCAGGTGCCACCCGCGGCCGGGCTCGTCACGCAGTCACGAGCTCGTCACATGGGTCTACCTGGCCCCACACCAGCAGGACCAAGCGGACCTACATCGCCATCGGGAGGGAAGCTCGGTCTAAGAAGATCCATGAGAAGAAGGGCGGCGCCTATTAGATTAGGATATTAGTTGCCATGTCATTGTATTCAATGTTGTTAAACATTTGTTATGTATGGTTAATCAGTTGAAAGTTTCAGTTAGGTTTGTTTTTTGTTAGTCACTCTTTGACTATTTGTTACACAGCAAGTTTCTTGGTTTCAGTTTTGAATGGGTTACTCAGTTAAATATAATGTTTGTCTTTTGTTATGTTCATGTATGAATTTGTGAATTTAAGATGGGAGGAATGTTGTGTATTTAGAATATCTCGAATCTGTATTGAAGGCTTCGAAATATCAAGTAACGAACCTTCGAGATACTATTGCGAGTCATTGTCGGGATTCGGGTTTTGGGCTATGGCCAGACTGGAGCTGGAATAAACCTCAGTAAGACGTCCGCCTCTCTCTCTCACTCCTTAGCACAAGTTCTGAGACAGCCATAACACTTTGTTTATTTTTCCACCTGCCTATGACTTAAACTCTTTCAAAAGAAGAGTGTCAAGATACGGGTTCAAATCCCTGTTATTCGCTGACCACTTTTCATTATTTGATATCACCGCTGAGTGGCCAAATTGCTGCCATAACAACAATAATAATAATAACAATAACAATAATAATAATAATAATAATAATAATAATAATAATAATAATAATAACAACACCAACAATAATAATAATATACCTAATGGGAGTTGTCTGTGGGCGTTATACACAATTATACTTTAGTAAGCCGATGGAAAAACTTTGTTTATTTTTGTTTGCTAATTTTATCAGCAGACAAATAATACTTACCACATCAATTTACATGTTTATTAAAAATGTAAATACAAAGTATTTTCTTGGTTTTCAATAAATTATGTTGTTTTTAACCATTATTGTATATCAGTTACCTATTTGCAAAAAAAGAATGCACGGATTGGGAGAATTTGGGAGAGGGTCGCCATATTTCGACACAAAGTCAAAATAAGACACCTTAGATGGTATTTTCTTGTTTTAGAGATGGTTTGAATTACTTTCTATCAAGACTGATCTTTTTCTCAACTACCACACTACCACTACTGGTTTGCACAACAACTAACTTCACTATTATAAACTGAGGACTCTGCTATCAATTTGCTCATGCAGAGTGACTTACCTTGGCGGCGATGTACCACAGAAAATACTTCTGAGAGTTGGTGGGGAATAACAGCTTGCAGGCCTCCACCCACATCCCCCTCTGTATCTATGCTCTGTAGCACATCACTTGAAACGGACGAAAGGGACTGAACACTCTGACCTGCAACACAAAGCAAATGTGAATCCTTTTTCGTATGCAAGAAAGATCACAAAACTGTTTGCATATTGATGTATGATGACAACAAAAATAACAATAATAATAAATAATGATGATACTACTACTAAAAATAATAATAATGATAATAATGATAATAATTATAATAATAATAATAATAATAATAATAATAATAATGATAATGATGATAATCCATCTCTATCTATCTATCTATCTATCTATATGCCAAGCTTTTATTATCTTAATGGAAGTTAGCCAAGTTTACGTTAGCCAAGTTTACGTGTGTCTACACATAGCCATGCACACATAACATAAGTCAACATAATTAAACTATGTAAATGAAATGCCAGTAAGCAGTTACATAAGTCTGTTTCCAGATGATGCAAATTTACAAAGATAAAATGGTATGTATTGGAAACAGGAAGGAGTGCAATGAGACTCTCATGAATGGATAAGTTAGGAGAAAATATTATATCAAATAAAAGAAGAGAAAGATTTGGGTGTGGCAATACTGAATAATTTATCTCCGGATAAACATATAGATGAAATATTTGGTGACATTCATGATGGTAAGAAATATACGGATAGCTTTTCGCTTCCTAGATAAAGATATGATAAGAAAAATTATAACTATAATGATTACACTAAAGCTTAAATATGCAGAAGTAATATGGTACCCTCACAAGAAAAAGTATGTGTTGAAATTCAAAAGAATACAGAGAATTACAAATAAGATGGTGCCAGAATTGAAAGATCTAACATATGCGGGAATATTAAGAGAAATGTAACTAAACACACTTGAAGAGAGAAGAGAAAAAGGAGACAATTGCAATACATAAATTGATGAACAACCTGGAAGAAACGGATGGAAAAAATCTATTATTAAGATAAAAAGGAGAGGCTGGATATTTGAGATAACACAAGAAAAAATTGCAAAATGGAATTGGCTTGAATGACACACAGAAGTACAGTTTTCCCCAGAAAAGTATAGATACCAGGAATGGACTAAAAGAAGATGTGAAATGGTAAAGAATGTACAACAATTGAAGAATAAACTGGACAAATATAGATACAGAGACAGGACCACACGTGTGTAGGTCAGGTCCTGCATATTACGACTAAGTAAATACATACACATATACTCTTATTTAGCCCCTAGGCACCTAGAGGAGAGAGAAGTGCACCCCGCCAAACTTAGCATGCCAGGTCAGTTACGCAAATGGGCCCCAGGGCAGGGGCCATATCCACAACAGGGTCCCATAATTTTATCCTTGTCACACTCATGCCCCTCACCCTCTGATGAAAGGGTCACACCAGATGTGCGGGAAACTCCTCCATGGGCAGTCAAGGCCATGTCATTTCTCAAGCATCCACCAATGTTTTCAATTCAGCTTGCTAATGCACAATCATCCTTCCTTGCTCCACAGACATTTTCTCTTTCATTCAACGCTCTTTTCATACTGTTCATCCATCCCATCCATGGCCTTCTTCTCAACCTCACACCTCTCACATCTGATCCTTCTCTTCTCTTCACCAACTGGTTCTCCTCCATTCTCTCCAAATGTCCAAGCCACCTCAACACACTCTGCTACACACACACACACACACACTCAAACCTCGGTTTCGAGCTTAATTCATTCCTGGAGGTCGTTTGTGTACCAAAATGTGTTCAATGTAAAATGGATTCATCCGTTCCTGGATCCCAGATGATTGTTTATCTAAACTTTTACCACAGTAATTTGTGCACAAGTACTTACTCAAAGCATAATGAAATTCATTAAATCTAAAGCAAGAAAAGATAAGCATGATTCTAAACAGATAAAATATAGTTGAAAGAGTACCTAATTTAATTTTTTTTGTATCTGTACGGTGGAGAGTTGACAGTGTAAGTGGAAGGAGGTGAGGAAGGAGAAAGATGCTATAGTTTGGAAGGGGAGTCTCCCGCCATAAAAACTTCAGCCCTGTGTTCAGTAGGACGAGTCCTCCTCGATCGCCACGAAGCGCCTCGTACCAAGAAGAAGGAAAATGGGCTGAGCCACGTGTCTCATCCTCCCTTGCAATTCTACTCTCGGAAGTGAATCTGCGTACCCCATGGGGGGGTAAATGTTTGTAAACAAAGATGAGCAAGATGGCGGTGTAAATTATTGCATTCTTAAAACTGCATTTCCTGTGGCTACAGTTGCTTCAGCCTCTATTACAGGTTAGTCAGCAAGTATTACTGAGGCGATAAGCTCAGCTGCAGGGAACTTGCGCAGGTGGATAACACATCGTTCAGTATGGCTCACACCATTTTCATGCTTCTGTATGTTCTCTTTCTTCACCTCTATTCTTGTTCTCATTATTTTCCTTTTCACCTTTTTGCTTTCATTACCTTTCTCAGGTCCCATGGTGGCTTATGGAATAATTAAAAATTGAAGAAATAATGTACAAAACAAGAAATATCACCAAAGTCAAAGAACAGTTTGAAGCGGGTGATGACTGACACACAGTGACACCACGCTGCCACCAGTTGTCGAGTAGGTTGTTCAACAACCCAGTTATCATACAAGTTGGAAATTATCTTTGAGACCAAATTGTTCGAAAAGGGACCCATTCGAGTGTGTGTATGTATGTACATATATATGACATCCTATATTAAAAAAAACTGTATAAAAAAAAATTATGTACTATATGGAATCTGGTTCCTTGGTATTCTATCCATTGTTTCAAATAAAGCTAGTAAAATAATTTGTATGCACAGAAGCAGAATGGAAGGTATTTATGGTACCACCATAAAAGTTTCCATGCAATTCTATAGGAAATTACAACATTCATGAGCCACTGTGGCATAACAGCAAGATGCAAGTCACAAACTATTGGTTGATGCATGATTTTCTTAGACACAGGACACACATACAGCCCAAGGAATGCTCATTTACAACTGAAACCATTATGAAAAAGGAGTGCATCTAAGGAGAAGTCTACATTAGAATGACTATTAAGTCAAATCAATCTTAGATATACTGTATAAACAATTGCAGAAAACATGTGAGATGTAAACAATTCATCTTTGACTTTGTTTTTGTAAGTGTGAGTGAGTGTGACTTTACATAGTTATGTTTACCTAGTTGCAGTATACAAGTTTTCTTATCTATATTTGTCTATTATTTCCTTTAGTTGATGAACACAGTCATTATCAGCTCTTCTTCCTGTCCATATCAAGTATCTATACTTTTCTGAGGAAAACTACTTTTTTGTATCGTTCAGGCAAATTCCTTTTCACATTTTTTTTTGTGCCTTCAAATATCAAGCCTTTCACTTCCCTATCCCACTTAACATAGTTCATGAGCCTGACAAAGAAAAGTTCCATGTAACCAAAATTCATGTACATGAGGTGTATAAATATTTACAAAAAAATTTTTCCTAATCAGTGCATTGGTTGTGATGAAATATCACCACAGAAACTTCAAGGATGTTGTGCACAATTAGAAAGTCCAATAACACAATTTTTTAACAAATCATTAACCTAAGCTAGAGTATCTCATGCATGGAAAAGGGCAAACATAACCCCAATATTTAAGAAAGAAGATGAAAAACAAGCTATTAACTAAATATTAATTAAGATATTTAAAAAGATCATCAGACAAGATGGTTGCATTCCTTGAAGCAATCAAACGAATAAGAGAAAATCAGCACTGATTTAGTACTAATAGATCATGTCTAACTAATTGTCTTGTCTGGAAGTCATGCAGTATGTTGTGCATCCCAAATACACTTGCCTCTTGAATGACACTGTGTATACCTCTTTAGCAAGTTGAGGATAATGGCACAGTTGTGATAAATTTGAATGCATGCTGATCATAATAGATTAACATGCAGGTATCATTGCATAAAATTAATGGATGATGTGGTAGTCATAGCCACACAGCCTGTAGTATTATTTCATCACTGCATCACTGCTATTCAATATCATTTTATCAATCTATATCTATCTATCTATATATCTGGCATATCTACCTCTCAAAGGGGGATATCCAAGACAAAGAAATTAGGGTTTGGGGAAGACATTACTCTCCCCTCTCCCTATGTGCCTTGTATTTTTGTAGGAAAGAATACAGAGGAGGGGCTTCCCACACCACTCACTCCAATACTTTTTGGTCGCCTTTTACAAGCCACATGGAATATCTTGATAGTATTCTCGTATCCTCCACCACAGTATTAATCTATCAATATATACAGATAATAATTCTTTTGAAGGTGGATAGCCAAGAAAAAACATTCAGGGTTCAAGGAGACATTATTTTCCCCATTACCTTTGAGTCCTGTCTTTTCATAGACGAGAATATAGAAAATAAGCTTCCATTTTGGTTATCTTTTATGATCAAATGAAAATATGGTGGTAGTATTCTTGCCACCCCTCCACACAGAACATAATTCAATCATAGATTTGGCTAATGATATCAATGCTAGAGTAAATTAAAGAAAAAGAGGAGATTGATAGAATTAGACCATGCAAAAAAGAAATGTAAGGAAAGGAATAAATGGAAACTCTTCTGCCATAGCCATCCAAGGGAGAGAGTTCCTTGGAACAGGCATCATATAGATAGATAAATAGATAGATAGAATAATATCATGATACCACGGTAGCTATAGATAGACCATTATATGTGGGGTATTCTTGCCTCTTATACACTACTGCTCAAAGCATTCTGATCACTGCCCTACCTTCAATACATGAAAAGCAGGTTCACTGTTAATTAACAGATGAATGATTGAATGCCTTTTTCTTGATGCCTAATAGTGTTATTTTTGTTATCACTACTTTTAAAATCATGCAAGCTATCCAGCAACTAGAAATATAAATGGGTTAGAATTAGTTGCTACTTCTTCACCACACTATTAAGTGATATCCCATATCTACAGATCCATCAGTTCATGATACCTGTCTCGGCTGTTGTTTTGGTGAAGGCAGTGAGAGCAGCCAAGGCCTGAAGGATGTGGTCCCTCTCCTCCCTCAGACACTCAGCAGAAGGCGTCACATATACTATTCCTAGAGGCTTTTGTGCATCTAGGGAAAAATCCAGAGGCTGAAACACCTTTCTCTGCATTCAGTGCACTGCTAGTATGTGAATGTGAATCTTAAAATAGCAGTTACAAAAACATTAATATATTCAATTGACTACAAAACAAAAATTTCAGTAGAAGAAAAGCAAGGAAGATACTGTTCACCAGCAAGAACTTTTCATGCACATGCAATGAAGTTTAAGCTGGTTCATGAGCAGGCAAGCTGAAAATGTGAAAAAATAAGAAGTATTCACACAAATCCCTAGTTATGAATTGATTTGATGCTAGTTTTGGCTCAGGCAAAACTTTCATTCATGGCAGATGGTTCAACAGCAAAATATGAACATTTTGATAAATTTTACTGTTCCTACCATAACTCCCATAATTCAAATATGATTTTCAATATCAATTAACTTTGAATGAATTAACACTGATACCTACGTATTTCATAATTATGTAAGTACAGATTCATTAATTGGAATCTGTACAAAGCTGTCACAAGGGCAGATGTTTTGCATTCTTCCATTTGAATAATTTCCCAAGAGTCTCAGTATTGGAATGCCAGTTACTAACATTATCTATTACTTTATTGAAATCCTGGAAGTCAAATAATGATATGATTATGCTAACATTCTTTTAGGAAGATATTGTCTTTTTTTTAAAGAAAAATTGTTCTGTAATTTATTTCTTTTTCTATTATGGACTTGTGGAAAAAAATTTCAACCTTAATAACCACTAGAAGTTTATTGCCTAAGATTACAAAGTCCATAAGTAATGTTTACACTGTTTAAGAATAAGTAATCCTAAACCTTACAACGGATAATATTTTCCTTCCTTTTTTTGTAACCAATTCCATGAGTAGTGTTCAGATTGGTACAACCTACAACTGCTCTTTACCTTTCCATTAATATTATGAAAACTTTTATTTCATGAATAAAAAATGTGCTATTAAACAAAAAATATTTCATCATTAATAATTATAACATTATGATTTTGGTAAGTAAGCTCCATTTACATGGGTCAGCTTTTGTCACCTGATGCAGCTCACCAAGCTGCATACTTATAGGCAGCTTACAAAAACACCAAGTTTAAGATTAAAATAAGTATTGATAAGTTCAGCACATTATTCTATATTAGTGTTTTAATATTCAAGGTGACATATCCCTGTTGATGAATTCCATGGTCTCAAATCTACTTTCCTGTTTGTGGAACATCACTTCTCCAAGATTCACTTTTTACCTACCTTGACTCAACTACCAGAGGCTACTGACAGCAGTCCTATTTTATTCCTCCTTCTTTGTCTATCCTCAGCTTCGATCCAAAGGAAAAAATTTGTATCACTTGCTCTTATGCTCAAAACTTTGTAATGGCAAAATTCTCCATTATCTGGCAAAAACTTATATGATGCTTTGGCTAAATTCGTCTGTATTTCCCTAGTTC
The DNA here is from genome assembly GCA_029783475.1 of Metacarcinus magister. NCBI lineage: Eukaryota > Metazoa > Arthropoda > Malacostraca > Decapoda > Cancridae > Metacarcinus > Metacarcinus magister. Next base: position 149,501 of record JAPQNM010001548.1, on the reverse strand, counting down.
TAGTATACAGGGCTTCAGCTACACTCATGTGGTTCTATCTCCGTATCAATATTTGTCCAGTCTTTCCTTTCATTGTTGTACACTCTTTTTTCAGTTCATTCCATGTACAGGTTCACAATCTCTTATCCAAAAACCTTGGGACCAGATACTTTTCAGATTTTGGAATTTTTCGGATTTCGGAATGGAAGATTTTTAGCATAGATTTTTAGTTTTTTAGATAAAACATTACAGGGGACCTGATGGCTCAGTGGTAGAGTGCTCGGCTTGTGGCCATAAAGTCACGATTTTGTGCTTCAATCCCGGCATCCAGAGCCCTGCATTAAATAGCCTACAGGTGCTAAAGGCCAAAGATATAAAAGAAAAAAATAATAAATTACTCAGTAAGGGAGGCAGCGCTCCCTTGTCACCCTAGCGGGGTTACATGGCCTTACGTTGCCTAGCTCAGGGATTGTTGATTCCCCCGAATTAATAATGAAAAAAATAAATAACATTAAGTGAAACTTGAAACATAAATGTGCTCAAACTTAGTTTGATATACTTGCATGCAGTAAAAGGACAAAACAACTAGTTTGAGGATCCTAAAGAAGATGGTAGATCAATGCCGTCATTGTTGTTATGGTGACCATCATCTTCGGGCCAGGAACAGGATTCTCAAGTTCAGCAGCACTACGAGAGACAGCCTTTTTAAAGACTTCCTCCAGTGTCATCTGTTTCATTAACAGAGGTTTCTGTCTAAGCAGTCTTTCTTTGATTGAATAAACTGCCATAATCTCTTGGACACTGATAAATGTACGTTGTTCCATGCCACCAATTAACTGATCACACAATTTTACTATATCATTTATGGGCATTTTTTCACCTGTGTTCACAATGTCATCATCCTCATCACTACTATCCTCATGCTTATTGTTATCTAATACCATTTCAGCAATTTCTCCATCACTCAAGAAATGCACAACAGGTACGTCATTGTCAACATTGAGCACTTCTTTGATATGAGCTGACTCTAACGTATTTACATTTTATGTTGCAACACTTTTGCAGATGACATCCTGGAAAAGATTTTCGGTTTTCCAAGCTTTTCTGTTTTCAAAATTTGGATAAGAGATTGTGAACCTATATCAATACTTCACTGGTTCCCTTACCACCAGGAAACTTCCCTTACATAATTTCTTCCTGTGTTCCCTCAAATATCCCCTTAAAAATACAGCTTCTCCTTTTCTTCTCAATATTAGATCTTTTCTATCTATTTCCTCTAAATTGTTCAACAGTTCATATACTGGAATTAAGTCTCCTCTCTTTTCTTTCTTCAAGTGTTATCAGTTGCATTTCTTTTAATCTTTCCTTGTATGTTAGATCTTTAAAATCTGGCAATTGTAATCGTCTCTTTTTTCTCCTTTTTTTTTTTTTATAATGTTGATATATGCATTTCTTTTAATCTTTCCTCATATGTTAGGTTTTCCAAATCTTGCATTATCTTAGTTGATATTCTCTATATTCTTTCAAATTTTTTCATATGTTTTTCCTTAAGAAGAGACCATATGATTCCTGCATATTGCAGTTTTAGTGAAATCATTGAAGTAATTATTTTTCTCATCATATCTTAATCTAAGAAGTGAAAAGAGATGCGAATAGTATTCCTCAACGTCATAAATGTATCACCAAGTATTTTATCTCCATGCTTCACAGGTGATGCATTGTTCTGTATTATCACTTCCAATCTTTTCTCTTATTCTTCTGTTGATATTATAGTGTTTCCTATCTTAAAGGCACAGAGTTCTCTTTACTTTCTATTGTTCTTAGTAATTTGGCATCATCTGCAAATAGACTCATATAACTATTCATTCCCTCTTACAGAAACTCTTACATATTTATTTCTAATTGTTTTGTATTTTTCTCATGTTTCTTCCTCCTTTTTTCCTCCACTTGTTCCATGTTTTTCCTTTTTCCAATCTAGGTAATTCACATCTTCTATTAAACCATTCATTCTTTTTCTTTTTTCTAATAACTATTCTTGGAAAATATCTATCTATGACCTCTGTGTATATTCAGATGAACTCATCCCATTTCTTCTGAGTGTTCCTTGTTGCATGAAAACTACTCCAGTCTGTCTGCAAATTTTTTTTTTTAATCCTACAAAGTCTGCTTTACCATAATTGTATCTTCCATTCTTGTGTTCTTCTCTTCTCCCTTCTTTAATGCTATCATTTACTTCGAACTCAATAAGTACATGGTCACTCTTTCCTAGTGGGCACTGATAATTTACTTTTCTAATTACTTTCAGTTCCTTTGTCAATAGTAGATCTAGTCTTGATGGTTCTTCATTACCTCTAAATCTTGTGTTCTCTTTAATCCACTGGGTCATAATGTTATTCATTATCAAATCCAACAATATACCACCACATGATTCTTCTCCTCCTCCAATATACCATTCTTCCCAGCAAACTTCTTTGCAGTTCAAATCTCCCATCATAATTATGTTTTCCATCATATTTTTTAAACATTTTTTTGTGTCTTTCAGCATGTCTCCATACTCTTCTCTTTCTCCAACATTGGCCTTGGGTGGAACGTATATGATTGACAAATGTCTTTTTCTTCTATTTTTCATTACAAACTCTACCTTCAACACCTCTGCCATACCTTCTTCTATTAGCACCTTCTCCATTATCACGTCCTTCCTTGTTAACACCATTACACCGCTTCCATTTTTCTGATTTCTGTTTTGCCTCAATACATTGTATTGTCCCTCCCCATCAGGCACATCCTCAGAATCATTTAGATTCGTTTCTACTAAACTAAATATGTCTGGTTTCTTGGTTCTCAGGCAATAGTTTACTTCTGATAATGTTGACACTAGCCTATTTACATTTGTGTACGATACTCACCATCCGTTTTCTTTTTCCTTTGAACTGTCTTCTCTTACTCTTTCTTTTTTAGATACCACTTTTTCACTTTTCAATCCAAAACTCTCTCATAGAATTTCTGTTTCTCCTCTTTCGTTCTCATCTCATTTTTTTCCTTGACTTCTTTGATCAGTACATTAAATCTAACCCTTTCTTCCTCAGTCATATCTTCTCTTTTCCAAGTTTTCTTTAATCTATCTGTCTTTGCCAGTTTCTAAGCCATAAACAGTATATCTTGTGCTGTTGCTTGAGACCTGAACTTCATTTTTAAGGGGCGGCCCCTCTTTCTTTATATTTCCCTAACCTGTGTATCTCCTCTATTTCATCTTCATTCTGAGTTTCCTCCTTCTACCATATCAAATATTTCCTTAACCACATTCTTTTGTTCTTCCTCTCTTATGTTTCTTCTTCCCATTTTATACATTATCTATCTATCTATCTATCTATCTATCTATCTATATATATATATATATATATATATATATATATATATATATATATATATATATATATATATATCTTTTACATAATTTGATCACTAGGTTATTCATGAATGTTACAAAAAAAGGACAAACTATCTCAGAGACTTATAACAACTTACCATTAGACTGTGGGCTGGATGAAGCCTCAACTCCTTCTCCGTCATCAGCTGCACAATCACCAACATCAACAGGAACACTGAAAAATACCATTAATAATCAAAACTAACAAGTCCCAGTAAAGGTTGATATGTAACAGAGAAGCTCATTATCACTATAGTTTTAAGTATTCCATTGTAATGATGGAAAGCACGGTTAAGGAACACAGGATGAGAAGTGAGTGAGAGTGAGAGGTGAAACAAGTACTGTTTGTAGGATGTAGACTTCTTGTGGTGGATGATAAAGAGATGTTGCAAAATGAAGTTATAGAATCTGGCATGGTGTGTTATTTACATCGTTGTATTTACTTAGCTGTAGTATAGAGGATCTGATCTATACTCTTGTGGTCATGTCTCCGTATCTATATTTGTTGACTTTCCTTTAGTTGTTGTATAGTCATTCCCATGATCACTTCTTCTAGTCCAATCCATGTATCAATACTTGTCTGGGGAAAGCTGTACTTTTTTGTGTCTAATCTATCCATCTATAAGGTCGTTCAAGCTAGTTCCTTTGCAAATTTTTCTTGTGTACCCTCAAATAGCCAGTATTTCCTTATCTTCTCAATATTTGGCCTCTTTTTAGCATATTTCTTCAAAATTGTTCATCAATAAATATACTGTAATTAAGTATCCTCTTTCTCTTCTTGATTAAAGTCTTGACAAATGCATTTCTTTTAATCTTTCTTTGTATATTAGATCTTTCAAATCTGGAACCATCTTAGATGCTATTATCCATGTTCTGCCTCAGTGGTGCAGTGGTTAGCACGTCTGACTGCGAATCCACTGGGCCGAGCTCAATCCTGGACAAGGGCAGTCGGCACACAGCTCACCCAGGTGTTCATCCTCCCAAACAGGTTGATCGATAAATGGGTACCTGGGGCAACTGGGGAAGGTAAGCTGTGGAAACTCAGATGTCACAGTGGCCCTGTGTCCCGGAGTAACAGATTAATTTCCACTCTAGGCTCAAAGGCCAATGCGACAGGAGATGAGCGCCGCAGTTACGCACAGCTACAGCGTATGCCTCCACATTTCCTTTACAATGTCAATACATGCTTTTTCTGTGAGGGGACCCCATCACTTTTGCATATTCTAGTTTTGGGTCCAATTATTGAAATTAAAATTTTTCTCAACATATCTATGAAATGAAATGTCATTCATAGATTTCTAAGCACCCTGAATGTGTCATCAAATATTTCATTTATATGCTTCTCAGGTGATAATGTAATGCCACGACTTTAAGGTATAAGAATACCAGGAGAAACGACAGTCATTTGTTCTAAGACATTGGGAATTTCCATGCAAGCCATGTGACTCTCTGGAACCATTGCAGTAGCTCATTTATCTTTTATTCTCTATCATCAGAATTTCCAAGATAGAATCCTACCTAATACTCTCACATTAACTTCCCTTACCACACCATCCATACAAATATTGAACAACCATGGAAACATAACACATACATGACGTAGTCCTATTTGAACAGAAAACCATTAACTCACGCTATTTCCCTCTCTTATACATGCTCTACTATTTAGAAAGAGACTTTTCACACCTTTTAGCAGTCTACCACCATACAATCATAATATATTCCACAAGCCATAATAATAAGTTCAAATATTACACACCTTTTCAGAGGGTCTTGACCTGCAGCCTCACTAAGGGAAGCTGAAATACTTAGAGATTCAGTTGATAGTCCAGTCAAGGCTGCTGAAGATGCAACAGAAGCTGAATCACCACTCTGCTTTTGAGACACAGCACTATGCATTTCTGGAAAAATAACAAATAAGTAAACATATATATATATATATATATATATATATATATATATATATATATATATATATATATTTATAACATATATATATATATATATATATATATATATATATATATATATATATATATTTATAACATATATATATATATATATATATATATATATATATTTATATATTTATATATATATATATATATATATATATATATATATATATATATACAGTGCTCCCTCCAATTTTGTGTGAAATTGGTCAAAATTGCAAGCCACAAAATTTGAATTCGCAAAATTGGAATCATTAACCTTATGGTGATTTCAATCATATTTTTGCCCTTGTTTGTACACAAATACATGTAATTATACATCCTACAATAAAGAAAATTACAGAAAAACATAAATATTATCATTATCGATAAGAAAATTAATTTAAATGACCATTTTACTGTACCTGGGCTTGCAGAGATGGAGATTGGTCTCGGTTGCAAAATTGGAATATCGCAAAATTGAAACCCGCAAAATTGGAGGAAGCACTGCATATAGATAGTTAGATAGATAGATAAATATATAGATATAGATAGATAGATACAAATACATAGAAAAGTAGATTGTTGGACAAGTACGTAAATAAATAGATAGTAGATGAATAGAAAACAATATTGCTATATCATCATTTCAAATGGCAGAGTCTATGCCAAAATGGGTTAGTCGTAGTCACTTGATAATAGCTTACCACCATCCATGATTACATGTAATTTGTTTGTCAATTCCAAGTTTCTGGTTATAACACATACCTGATGCAGTCCTACTCGAACATAAATTCACTCACTCACACTATTTCCCACTCTTACACATGCTCTACTATTCACATGGAAATTTTTTTACACTACTAAGCAGTCTACCACCTAGCCCATACAATCATAGGATATTCCACAAGCCATCCCTATCAATCTTGTCATATGCTTTTCCTAGGTCCATTGATGCTCTTCCCTAAAACTGTTCCATTTCCTTATATAATGCACGATTACTGAAGGAGCTTCTTTACCTGTTCAAACACACAGTACTAATTAATTGATTTTCTCTCTTAGCACAACAACAAAACACCTCAGTCAGAGTCGTCAGCACAGAGCAAAAGGTGTAGGTGAAGAGGAAGAGGAAGGGGATCGTAGGCATATGCAGTAGCACTTTTCACAAATTCATATATACTGAAGGAATTGTTGTAAGTGTTCAAACATAGACAAAAATAACAGTAAAATGTACACTCATAGGAGTAAAATACATCTCCTTACCCTGAAAATGTAAGATGTGAGAAAAAGGAATACAAAAAATAGCACAAGGTCTGGTACAGGACACCAACCCTCACACATGGAAGAGAACAGAACACCACTGGCATCTACATCACAAAAACACAGCAGTATCCATCCAAATATTTCTTGGACCAATTGAATTAGCCAAAATAAAAAATAAAACAGATTGCCATGATAGTCTTGCGTTGATGTACCAAATTTAGATTTCTCTGTACTGATACTATATTGTATGATCGGGTGTGTACAGAGATCAAGAACAAAACCAACCTCCACTTGAAGTAGTTGCATGTGCAGACACAACTGATGAAGTTGACATTGAAGTGCTTGTGGACTGACGAGGTAACATTCCCCCTCCGCCACCAGAAGCCAGGGTTTTGGCTTTTTCCAATTTTTCTTCTTTTTTACGAAGCTGCACCAAATCCTGGACCTGAACGTCAATTGCTCAATAAAATCTTGGTACAAGGCCAACAATGTAAGACTATCTACCTATATACCCAGTGTATATCTGCCTCAAAGAGAGGTAGCCAAGATAATGTGTCTACATATAGGGATTACCTAACTCAAGACTCAAGACTCAAGACATCCACATGCATTCTCTCTCATATTTGCCTTTATGTCTTTTGGGGAGAAGGGAAAATTCCACATCATACCCCACTGCGTGAGGGTCAGTCTCACAGCATGATTGGTGATTTTCATGTCAGGGCATGACAGAACTGATTCACACCATGATAATATATTCATCACCTTCCCTGCACATGATGTGATCAGTCAATCCATCCACATATGATAGAACCTCTATATTCATCTATTCAATACTAATATCCATTCAACTATCATGCACAAACATTCTTCCTTGTTCCAAAGACATCCCTCTTGCATCTAATGCTCTCTTCATAATGTTCATCCATCCAGTTCATGGTCTCCCTTTCAACCTCATATCTCTCACATGAGACCTATTCTTCTTTTTCACCAATATATAGACAATAAAATATAACTCACCTTCATATTCCATTCATTGACAACCTGAGCAATGAGTTTCTTCAGTAGGGTAACTTGGTCAGTGATAGCTAACATTGTTGTACTCAGTTCTGCTGTGGTGCTGGGTGTTGGAGGGTGCAGACGACGGGCCTCCAGAGTTGGGGAGGTAAGCTGAAGCTAAAATATAAACATTGCCATCAAGCAATCATATAATATACACTGAGTTATGAGTTAAATTTTCACATCTTATAATATGTGAATCAAAGATATCCTTTCAAATTAAAATATTTCTACAAGTCTAAATTCCATCTTATGCCAAAGTCAATTATGCAAAGTTCATAATCCTAATCTTGCAATGACGTGAAAAAACTTTTACTGCTCTGTAATACATCATAGTCAACAGGCTATAATCCAGTACTAAACAGTAATATAAACCAAGCAACAGACAGTTATACTATACATGGGACTCAAGCAAAATTACCTGAATGCTTTCAATATTTTCTCTGAATTTGCTTCGTTGACAGTTCTGGTGTTCACTGATTTCTATTATGAGTGGTTGCCAACGGTTACCACACTCTGATAGCAGTGTTGTCACTTTCTCTAGGATTGTTGAAAAAACAGAGTAACCCTGCAAAAAAAGAAAATACTTTAGTTATCTCACTGAAATATCCTTTTGATGAAAAAAATCTACTATTATTATTCATAGTTTGAATTCAACTGAAAAGAAGTTTGTTTCAAGATTAAATGAAAAATCATACATATTCATATATTATGTCAAGCTACTATAATATCTCTAATTCTAAATGGCAGGTTGGGTGGAGTCTCCTACGGGTTCTAGCTATTTACCCAGTTAGGCATATTGTATTGATGTGTGTATATCTCTTTCATGATGTCTTTTACAAGTGTCACAAATGTTAACCTCAATGAGCAAGTGAGTTAATGTAAATAAAGATAACAGCAAACATCAAAGGTCATATGGTGATAAGTTAAGCTAAAAGGCAGACAGCAGAGCAAAGAGATAACGGAAAGAAAAAGTATTGGGACAGAAGGAACAGTTAGTTATAGTGACATGGTTAGATCAAATAGAGGATGTGGGTTTGTTAAAGAATGGCAAAACCAGAGCCATACTGGGATTTAGAGCCACCAGTAAAAACAGGACTGCAATTGACATGAGCAGAAAGAAAGTGTTCAAGAAAAGGGATTGTAAGATGTAAGTTAGGGTATCAGACTTGAAAGAACTTAGAAAGAACATTAACAAGTTGTGATAATGGTAGGAATAGGAGTAATGGGATCTTGGAGAGAGGATGAAATATATAACAAGGATGCATGAGTGAATCCATGAGGTAAAGCAGGATACATGAGCGATATCATACTCATCTGCAAGCGGTTCAAAGAAGTCAGAAAAATAGTCAGACCAGCTGATGCCCACTGAGTAGATTTCATGAGGTATGAGAATGATACCACTATAAGTGAAGTTGGGTATCACAGGACAATAGAAAAAATTTCCTTTCAAAGTCTTTGAGGGTGAGCATAGCTTCACTTTGGCTTCTGAATCAACAGTGACTCAGCGTAATCTGTCACGTCATGTGATAAAGGTTATCTTTTCCACCTGTCTTTGGAAGCACTTCTTGAAATTGGAAAGTGTTTTCCAAGTAGGAAGCAGAAGCAAAGATATGGAAGTATCTGTTCCATCAGCAAGGACCAGAGAGACTGGATGAAGGAAGGTGATTAGTGGTTGTGGATGGGCATGGGCAAGGGTGAGAGGAGGAGGGAACAGTTTGGGTTACGGAAGAGGGAGAGGTCAGAATAGAGGGTTGATGAGTGGTCTTACATTTTGGGGTATATATCGTTCTAAGGTGGTTATACTAGTATAAGGAAGGGTTGGTGTTGGTGTTAGTGAAGCAGGTAGAGGAGTTGGAGGAGATGAGGGAGTTGACAGGTGGGTGGTTAGGGGAGTTTTTAGAGCTAAGGTGGGATGTGTGTCCTTGTCAAAGTCAGAGCAGTTGGGGTGCATTCTCCAATGCACCTGTTAATTTTGAATATTTATAATTGGCCATGGTGAGCCGAATGTAAGTGGGGATATAACTGGTTTGCTCCCTCCCATAACCCCTATGGGGAATAAGAGCAATGAAAGAGAGAGGGTATTTTGTGTCATGGCATCCTCAGTTTGTTCATGACTCGTTAGCTTTTCATCCTCTCAGCACGCTCTCATTTTCAGAAAAGAAGGGAGGTAAGGAAGAAAAGACAGGTGAAAGAAGGGAAAATAAAGCTAGAAAAAGAAAAAAAGCCAAACAAAAAAAGGTTGAACCAGAGACTGAAGTCCGAGGCATCACTGCATCACAGTTAACATCAATTAATTATTTTCAATATGTGTCAAGAGAGCATTCCTGAGGCGCTACACCAAACCCCCAACTTGAAGTGGTACCATTATATTCATTTCACTTCCTTTCTTTTGTCTCTTTACAAATTGAATGTTGTTCTAGATATCAACTCACCTGCACTGCCACTCCTTTGATGAGTTCCACAATGGATGTCTGGCTGATTGGAGAATTGCACAGCTTCATTTTCGATGGTGGGAGAGCAATTTCACGTATCATTACTGTATTATACCTGGAAACATTGCACAAATTAGAGAGGTGCTCCATATCAGGTAACATAATGGAGTACTGGTGACTACACCCATAACCCTAGTTCATGCCAACCACCAGTCACATATAACAAACTCCCTGACTCACTCCACCACTCTTAATGCCACAACCAAAACAATTCACCAACTTCAGCAACAGCAGCCTCACTCATCACCAGGAACAAACAAGTAAAATCAGGAGTTCCCTGTCGACCTTTGTCACACAACTCAAAAACACCTTTCTCAATGACCTCTCTGACCCATCTCAACTCTAACCACACCCCAGTGGTCCGTCATCAGTGTTGCCACTCACTCAGCTTCACCAACCTATCCAAAATTCCCTAAATTCAACCAATAACTACCAATTAAACTACATCATATTACATCATACAAACACAGTCACTAATAAATTACAGTAGGGAGAGTTTAAACAAATTATCAGGAGGTTCTATAACAGTAGTATGCTGGTGTGTCACTCTATTTGTTTTCAGATTGCTCACCAACTGTCACCATCAATAAGTACAGTAAGCATATTATAGGGAAACAATATAAAATCACACAAGTTATAGTGAAAACATATATAAACAAACAAGTAACTGAAAATGTACAATGAGGGAGGTGTTGTTCTGAATTGACATGAGGGCAAGGCAACATCACTTTGATATGGTGCATGTAGTACTGTACCGCTGGAAAACTGTATCACCAAGTTCTCACCTTAAAATACCATTGGTTAATCAATTGAAGTTAAGAAATAGTACCATGAATTAATATCCTTTTCAGTGGGCCTTTGATTTCACTACCCTGTTTAATACTCTCCTAATCCTTGAATCACCTTCCAGTTCTCCCATAACAATCTAAAACTTCCTTTGGTCTTTCAAAAGTCTACATGATGTCACACAATGAGTTGATGCATTATTCAACCAAGTACGTCTAATTAAAGTCCATCAATGTTATCATTACTGGATTCGTTTAGGTGAGAGATCATTTCAATGTAAATCCACTTTGTAGTGGAGTTCTGAAAATCAAGTAATAAGTGAAGCATAACACATAATAATGAATAAAAGTGGTTTATCATGGTGTTGTCAGAACACCTTCAATTCAATACATATAAGCACAGGCTGATTACTTGAATACTGCAACATGGTTCTTGTAACCAAAGTATTGATAATGGTCATGATGCAATGAGTGGGAGCAGCCAGGATTCCCTCGTCTTGTGAAGCTGCCACCATAAAAACGCAGCTCAAGATACTTGGCAAAGGACAAGGACCAGGTCTCCAGTGACATTGGCTGAACTGGAGTCACCTGGTAGAAAAGAATACATCTAGGTAAACCACAATTTTTTTTTATCTAATATGTTTCATACAAATGTAACTACACTATGACATGGAAAGTTTAAACAGATATCCACACTCACTGTGTCATACAATATGATTAAAAGAGAATCTCTCCTCTAGGAACGTTCATATTCCCACATTACAAGAAAGAAGCAGAGGGGTTAATTGTTCTTCTACGGTGTCATTCGTTTATACTTTCTTAAATGTTATCTTGCACATAGATAATGGACATAAAACAATACTAGCAGGTGCTATACTTTTGTTTTGCTATGCTGAATGAACCTCTCCCATGAGCATGAAAATACAACCTGAAAGGAAGGACATAGTTTGACATGGTTGATTCTTGAAAAGAATCCAGATAAGACACATGGTGCTGTATAAATAATGTTGTAAGTTATTATACAAATACACTATTCAATATTTTACCTTTATATTGCCTTATGGTTGCAATAACTTATCAAATTTGTCATAATGCAGCAGGTAGTAGGGTCTCATTGCCTTGATTTGTTCATACCAAGATCAGCAATGCCTATCTCTTTGTGTACAACCTTAAAATTTAGAACTGAGAAGTTAGTGAGGTGACATTTGATCAGCCTTCCATCTCTCCCTCTCCATTATCATGACTTCCCCAGTTCCCACAAACACTCCCCTTTGTCTTTTCATGAGGTTCTGACGATGGCCTGAGTCTTAATCAAGTAGGAGCAGCTGTCTTGGCAGGTTACTAAACACCAAAGTATCTGATTTCAGGAGAAGAGCCTCTGCCTCAAAGGTTTAACTGCGGATGCACATTTCAATGCATGTTGCCTCTCGAGAAGCAAAAAGTGCTTTATATCTTCATTTCACTGTAACCAAACTAGAGCACCTATTAAATCAATTGTTCTTGTGTAATGCAGAAGAATGATGAAATTAAACTATTATCATTTACATTAGCTTTGGTAGTTTAATTTCAATTTGTAGTAGAAAACAGGCTATTCAGAGCAAAAATGGCCAGATGGTATGCACAGAAAATGACAAAATCACCCGCCTTCATGGTTTACTCTTTACCTTTCTGTTGAGAAACTAATGAAACTAATAATGAAACTAATAATGAAACTAATATTTCTATGATGTAATGATGTGATATGGTAGGGATGTTTAATAGTTTGTATGATAAAATTAGTGCTCTAAAATGCAGCTCAAAGCCAGTACACTTTCAAAATTCAAATATTTGCATTCATATGAATAATAAACCCAATTCATAGTTGAAATAAAGATACTATTCCATACCTGTCTGCAGATTTTACACCAACTCCACACTAGGATGGAGCCTGTATTTGAAACATCGAGATCAGTGTCAAGGTTTCTCAACACCACATCCACACAGCCAGTGTCATGCACAAACTTGCGGATGTGATCCAGCACAGCCACTGAGCATTGGCCAGAGGGACAGGTATAGGTTGGACTGAAGCAATAGCGTTCTAGGAAGGCACCAAGAGGTATATCATTCCTTCCATAGAAGTCCATTGTCAACACCCTGAAAAAAAATCTCCTTAGGCTCAGTTGGGTAATAATCAAAAGCTTTGAATATAAGTAAATAGATTTTCAAAACTATTTCAACCCTTAACTGATGAACATATTGGCAATAATCATCGTCCCAGGGCATGGAGTTTAATAAAAATTACTATGAATACCCAATATATAGCTAAAAAGTGTCACTACATTTCAAGTATATCCATCTGTGTGTTACCAAATGTTTGCTTGAGATTAATATGAAGATGATCTTTTCATGAAAACCATGAAATAAATTAATAATCAACTTATCTATTACAATTATTTTTACATTAAATAAAGTTAATAAATAATCATTCACATAAAACTTCTAAATCAACAAAATCAAAAAATCACACCACATGAATAAATAATCATTCACATAAAAATCACACGACAAAGTTACCTTGACACATTTGTTATGAAGTCTCCCCTTAACATAATACATAAACATAGGCTCACCAAGGATTAACACAGAAGGCTGGAGGTGATCCAGATTCAGATGACTGAGAGTAGCTGCTGAAGAGAAGTGAGAGCCGCTGATGGTTAAAAGGATGAAGAGCATCCACACGACCATTTGCAGTAAGCATAACACCACTCTGTCCACTCCACAAGCTATTGCTGTTTGCCTTACTGCCACTGATGTTTCCTCCTTCAGCATTAAGTCCTGCATTACAAGAAGAAAAATTAATAGTATTTAACATCAATTTGATATGTAAGCCACATCTCTTCCACCCTTTCACGTACAATTAAATAAATTTTTCCTCAACCATTCACTTCCATGTTTTGGTGTACTAATGCTGTTTTTCTTGCTATATTCTTCCCTATCATAGTAACTGCTCTTCTCAATATGAAAAATGTATGCCTCCCTCCCCTTTCCATCAGCTCTGCTAGTCATTCCTTTTTTATTATGTCCATCTAACTATAATCATGCCTTCCTTCTTATAATTGGTAAGCTCTGGAAGAGACTGACTTTCTTAATTTTCCATCTACCTACAACTTGGACCCTTTCGAGAAGACTGTATCACATCTTAAAAAACTATATTAGCTTGGTATTTGAATGCTTTTGTACTTCTTTGTGCCACAACATCTAGAGAACCTTCTTTAAAACATGTTTCACAGCCATTAACCAACATATAAAAATCCATCTGTCAGGAAACTGATGTTCAACACTGTGCCTCAACCTATATCATATCAATCTCAGTTTATATTATATCTTGACGGCAATAAATTTTTAAATTTACAATTTTAAAATTTACATCTCACCATGGCATCTTTAAACAGCTGTTATTCCTCTTCTACGTCACCCATCTCATACTCTCTCACTGCATTTCACTCATCTTCAATCATGTCGTCTCATCTCATCAACTCGCCTCCTCTAATTGACTGTCTTGATTCTTTAAGTCACCGACGTAATGTTGCATCTTTATCTATCTTCATGCTGTCATGCTGACTGCTCTTCTGAACTTGCTAACTGCATGCCTCCCCCCTCCCACGGCCTCACTGCACAAGACTTTCTACTTTTTCTTATCCCTATTCTGTCCATCTTCCTAATGCAAGAGTTAACCAGTATCTTCACTCTTTCATCCCTTACACTGGTAAACTCTGGAATTCTCTTCCTTTGTCTGTTTTTCCACCTGCCTATGACTTAAACTTTTTCAAAAGAGGAGTGTCAAGACACCTCTAATGTTATACGAACTCCACCCCTTACTTTATTCCTCCTACTGTCCTCTTTGCAGGGTCTGGCGACAAGCGGGATTTTTTTTTACGTTTTTGTTTTCCCTTGGCCAGTGCCCTTTTAATGTTTAAAAAATAAATAAATAAATTAAAAAAAAAAAAGTGATTCTCCACCATTTTCTTATTTTTGCTCAACTCATTCACTTTCAGATATCTCTTTACCCCACCAACTCGTCTAGTTTATATCCAACCCAAACACATCCTCAAATTTTTCCACCACAAGATAGTGGTCAGATATAACTACTCCTTCCTCTCTCAAAACTCTCACCTTTAGCAACCATCCTATTCCATTCCTTGACACAACCACATAGCCCATCAATGCTCTATCCACAACCCCTCTATTGTTTGGTCTCACCCACGTATACTTGTGAATATCCTTCTTGAACAAAGTGTTTCCAACCACCAACTCTCTCTCTCTCTCTCTCTCTCTCTCTCTCTGTCTCTCTCTCTCTCTGTCTCTGTCTCTCTCTCTCTCTCTCTCTCTCTCTCTCTCTCTCTCTCTCTCTCTCTCTCTCTCTCTCTCTCTCTCTCTCTCTCTCTCTCTCTCTCTCTCTCTCTCTCTCTCCACATAGTCCTATAATTTTTCTTCATTCTCATTTCTCCTAAACACACCACCTACCAACCATGTTTTCACTTACCTCATTTCCAACTCAAGCATTTAATCTCCTAACAACACAATACTCATATTCCCTTCAAAAATCTACAAACATTCAACAGACACAAACACCTACAACTCTCGCCCAAACTTTACTTTCACCCACATTAACCTTGATGACACTTCATAGCACTCCACCACACACTAATTCACTTCTGAACTCACTAATAAGGCCACTCATTCCCTAGTTCTTCTGTTCATACCTGACTTCCTTCCACTCACATATTCAAACTCACATTCACCTTTTCCTTTCATTTTTTGTTTCACTCAATGCGAACACATCAAACTTTCGTTCTATCAACATTCTGCCAGTGACCTTCCTTTTACCATAAAGCGTACTACATCTGTGCACATTCACAGACCCAATAATTAGGGGTTCAGGGAGATATCATTTTCCCCTTTCCCTCTGCATCTTGTCTTTTCCTAGGGAAAGAGGGGCTTCCCAGACCCTTCTGTCCCTATCTGTTGTCGTTTTAAACAGCATGGAATACAGTGGAAGTATTCTTGCAGCCACTCTCCCAAAAGGCAAAGTAATATAACCTTTTTTAACTTAATTCTTAAATACTGAAACTTTGCTGCTACTTCTCAAAGAGAAGAGATCAAGAGAAAAAAATTTAGTGGTATATCTAAATGTATATCAAGTAGCCTTGCAGTGGGAGCTACAGGAATACTACCACTGTATTCCACGAGGGTAGTAAAAGGTGACCAAAAGGGACAGAGTGAGGAGTTTGGGAAGCCCTTCCTATATATTATTCTCTTAGGAAAAGACAAGATGCTGATAGGGAAGGGAGAGTAATATCTCCACAAAACCCAAAGATTGGGTCTCTGATATGAGTGGATGCAGTACGCTTGAGGGTAAAATGAAGGTCGTTGGTATAATATTTGTGGAACGAAAGTTTGATGTATTAGCATTTAGTGAAACAAAATTAAAGGGAACGTGAGTGAAGTGAGTGAGTGAGTGAACATGGTGAATGTGAGTTTGGATATGTGGGTAGAAGGATGTCTGAATCAGCTACTCTCTCATAGAGGTGGAGAGGAGAGTAATGTCTCCCTGGACCCTAAATGCCTCGTCTTAGCTAAACCCCTTTAAGGAATATATCAGCTGGATATATTGTTAGATAGATAGATAAATATTCAAATACAGGAAAGTTTTGCATGACAAAGCAGCATTCATACTTTACTACATTATTCTACAATACAAAGCAGGTTGTAGTAATATATGAGCCATGAATATATATTAGAATAGCTAAAAAAAATCTGGGTTGGCGAGGGACTCATGTACTGATTTATCTCTTTTCAAAATCAATAAACTGAGACACTCCTTACATGCAATGTAAAGCTAGGGTTACACGAGTCAACGGGTGGGTTGGATCTAACCAGAGACAGGCTGCTATTGTCTCTGTTTTCTTTTTGGAGAAAACGGAGCCAATAGCAGCCCGTCTCTGGTTGGATCCAACCCACCCGTTGACTAGTGTAACCCTAGCTTAAGGAGTGTCTCATGCAATGATATCTATTCAATGCAATGTTATCTATTAAATCTATGTGCCCAAGGATTGCATTGTACAACTTACCTGAAATTATTGCAGGAAGACCCTCCACTATCACAACACCATTGCTGGGTTTTTCTACTGAGATGTGCAGGTACTCATTATGTAAGATGTCACTTGTACTAGAATTTTCACATTTGCAAATATTTCTCATCTGGCCTCCACGAGCCCTAAAATCTGTCAACACAGCTTGGAAATCCTTATCATGTAGTTCATTTGTTAACTTTAGTTTGATTAAATAGTGCAAATCTTGAATTTCTACATTTTTATGACTATTTCTTGAATGTTTTGGTTCCATCTCTGAGAACTTTGGTCGCCTCATTAAATTATCCTTTTCAAATTGCACTGAAAAATATAAATTTTTCTGGAAATACTTGCGAAGAAAACAGTTCTGTCCAGCCTCAGACTCCAAATGTGGAACACTGTACCGTAGGTATGGTGAGCAAGATAGTATAGTGTCATCAACAGCCTTCCTGAAACTGTTAGCAAGGGGTTGTTCTGTTAATGAAAAAGATTCCTGAGATGGTTCAAGGGGACTTTCTTGGGGAGAAGCTCCTGAATTAAGATAGGAGTGTAAGGGATCACTGAAATCACTGACAGTCTGAGACAGCTTGGCTCTATCCAAAGCACCAGCTGTTGGCACTGGTACTCCACTAGAGGAGTTTTCCAAATCTCTTTCCACATTTTCATCCCGTGAAACATCCATTAATTGAGGGTGGGACCATGAGTCATTGTCATTTGCAGAAGTGTCATCCAGGTTTAGAACCACTTGAATAGCATTCTTTGGGGCATTGGAATCTTCCTCTAAACTCTGTACCTTTCCTACACCATTATCACAATCCTCAAAAACTTGATCCTCTAAATCAAAGCTTTCTGATGGAAGAGGAGCAATATATGTACACTCATCTATTAAAAATGTACGTTCAAGTTTCCAGTTGTATGCTGCATATATCATAAAGTGCATTATCTTCTTCACACGTTTCAATTCTGCATTTGAAGCACCACGAAGAATCACTGTACATCCAAGATGAGTGGCACATCCATCAAAGAACATCAGTGTTTTTGATCTATTTGGCCCACTAAGTGGATACAATCGCAGGTAGAAGTTGTGGCACATTCCCAAGGTTGGTCTGGTCAATTGTGCATCAATGGAAGAAACCACTTCTGCTTGTGTACATCTGGCTACCCTTTCCATTACTGATGGCTTAACATTCATGACTAGAGTGATGCCATGGGCCTGTGGGAAAAAAACTCAAATCAAATAAAAAAGCAAACATTAAATAACCAATTCTTTATATATAAAAACCAACACACTAACCTGTATATGATATGAACTGTTTAATATTGTTGCTAACAGTTTAAGTATGTAACAATGAGCTCAAAGTCAAGGCTATTCCAGTTACTGCTTAGGATAAAAGGGAGTAACAATCTGTCTAGTAAACTATTACTTCTCATTGTATAACAATTCTAATCATTCACCATAAACCATGTATTCCATGAATAATTTCAACATAAAATATATTTCCTCAAAGAATTGTCATGCCAATCCTCTCCATACACTAAAACCTCTATAATTCTATCTAACTAGGGGAGACCTGGATCGAATTAGCCGAAAGTCTGAATTATCCAATTATTACCTCTCTAGCCCCTCCATACAATAAGAACTCATTAAAAATGCCAAAACAGCACATAACCATCCAGATAACTATCCCTTCTTTTTCAATGACACTCAACTGGGATGCCTAACTTCTGATCTTTCACTAGTTTCTGATTGGGGCAGAGCAAACCTGGTTCTGTTCAATGCCTCAAAAACTCAATTTCTACAACTATCTACTCGACATAACCTTCCAGATAACTATTCCCTCTTCTTCAATGACACTCAACTGCCCCTCTCCTCCACATTAAACACACTCGGTCTATCCTTTACTAAAAATCTAAACTGGCAATTTCATATCTTTACTCTTGCTAAATTAGCTTCCAAGAAGTTAGGTGTCCTATGGCATCTGCATCCATTTTTCTCTCCCTCTCAGCTGCTTGCTCTGTACAGGGGCCTTATCCGTCCATGTATGGAGTATGGCTCTCATGTCTGGGGGGGTTCAACTCACACAGCTTTATTATACAGGGTGGAGTGTAAAGCTTTTCGTCTCATCAACTTTCCTCCTCTAACTGACTGTCTTGATTCTTTAAGTCACCGATGCAATATTGAATCTTTATCTCTTTTCTACCGCTATTTTCATGCTGACTACTCTTTTGAACTTGCTAACTGCATGCCTCCATCCCTACTGCAGCCTTGCTGCACAAGACTTTCTACTTCTCATCCCTATTCTGTCCATCTTCCTAATGCAAGAGTTAACCAGTATCTACACTCTTTCATCCCTTACACTGGTAAGCTCTGGAACTCTCTTCCTGTGTCTGTTTTTCCACCTGCCTATGACTTAAACTCTTTCAAAAGAGGAGTTTCATGACACCTTTAATG